>CM065732.1:70430531-70458031 GCA_033310375.1 Conus canariensis
AACAGATTCCCCACCTCTGTTGTTCACCTGAAGATTCCATGGTTTTCTTCACCAAGGAACTGCCAGGAGCTGGCGATGAAAATCGCCTACAGTTCAGCAGACACGGCACTTCGCTCACCTTGCTTTCCAACACGGGCTGTGAGTGTATGTCACGAACACTGGGTCAGGAGAGGAGAGCTGGGGGAGGGAGAGGGGGGGGGGAAGAGTGAGGAAGGGAGGGAGTAAGGTGTGTGTGTGGGGGGGGGGGGAGGGGGGGGGTCCTAGATGTCGTCTTTTCCTCGCCTTTTGTGTCGTTCACGAAAGCGGGGAGCGTCGGAGCGGAAAATGGGCCAATAGATAGCGCATAAAACGTCAATGAAAACGCCCGGGGTCGTCTTCTCCCCCTCCTCTTTCTACCTGTCACCCCCCTCAACCCCTGTCCCTACCACCACCACCCGTCCTTTCTCTCTCCCTGTCTGTCTTCTGTCTGTTTCTCTCTCTTCTCCTCTCTCTCTCTCTCTCTCTCTCTCTCTCTCTCTCTCTCTCTCTCATCTCCCTCTCCTTCAACCCCAACCTCTCTCTCTCTCTCTCCCCCTCCTCTCCCCTCCCTTCCACCTTCCCTCTTCTTCACCCCCCCCCCTCTCTATTTCGGCGCCCAGAGACAGACCTCCAGGCAGAGATGCTAGGAGGCACTACCATAGCTCCACCCCTACACAATGGACGGCACCACACTACCACACACACCATACACACATGGACGGGCACCAGGGGCACTACCACACACCACAATGGACGGGCACCAGGGGCACTACCACAGCCATCACAATGGACGGCACACCAATGGGACGGCACTACCACAGCCATACACAATGGACGGCACTACCACAGCCATACACAATGAACGGCACTACCACAGCCATCACAATGGACGGGCACCAGGGGGCACTACCACAGCCATACACAATGGACGGACAGCAGGGGGCACTACCACAGCCATACACAATGGACGGGCACCAGGGGGCACTACCACAGCCATACACAATGGACGGGCCTACCAGGGGCCACTACCACAGCCAACCACACAATGGACGGGCACCAGGGGCACTACCACAGCCACACAATGGACGGACAGCAGGGGGCACTACCACAGCCATACACACATGGACGGCACAGGCACTAGCATACACCATGGACGGCACTACAACAGCCATACACCATGGACGGGCACCAGGAGGCACTACCACAGCCATACACCATGGGCGGGCACCAGGGGGCACTACCACAGCCATACACAATGGACGGGCACCAGGGGGAACTACCACAGCCATACACCATGGACGGGCACCAGGGTACACTACCATAGCCATACACAATGGACGGGCACCAGGGGGCACTACCACAGCCATACACCATGGACGGGCACCAGGGGGACACTACCACAGCCATACACAATGGACGGGCACCAGGGGGCACTACCACAGCCATACACCATGGACGGGCACCAGGGGACACTACCACAGCCATACACAATGGACGGCACTAACCACAGCCATACCACCATGGACGGGCACCAGGGGGCACTACCACAGCCATACACACAATGGACGGCACTACCACAGCCATACACCATGGACGGCACCAGGGGCACTACCACAGCCATACACAATGGACGGGCACCAACCTAGGGCACCAGGGCACTACACGCCATACAAAGGCACAGGGCACTACCACAGCCATACACATGGACGGGCACCAGGGGACACTACCACAGCCATACACAATGGACGGGCACCAGGGGGCACTACCACAGCCATACACATGACATGGACTGGGCACCAGGGGGCACTACCACAGCCATACACCAATGGACGGGCACCAGGGGGCACTACCACAGCCATACAATGACGGCACCGGGCACTACCACAGCCACAAATGGACCAGGGGCACTACCACAGCCATAACACCATGGACGGGCACCAGGGGGGGACGGGGACTACCACAGCCATACACCATGGACGGGAAGGGCACTACAAGCAGGAGGGCAGGGGCTACACAGCCATACACCATGGACGGGCACCAGGGGGCATACACAGCCATAACAATGGACGGGACCGGGGCGTGGTGTCAGCCAAAGCGACATGCACCGTGAGAAATCAGACTGCAGTACAGGGGAGCTTAATGAAGGCAACATGCACCGGAAGGGGAAAGGCGTGAACTAGACAGAAAGGGGGGGGGGGGGGGGAAGGTGAGCAATGGCGGGGAGGAGAGAAAGTGAGGAAGAGAGACAAAGGAAATGAACAGAGGAGAGAGAGAGAGGGTGGGGGGGGAGCGTAGTGGTAGACAGACAGCCAGCCAAGCAGGCAGAAAGAAAACGTACATATGTAGACCTTAGTTGAGAGAATGAATGCTGTGCGTGTGCGAGATGAGGGGGAGAGTGAAAGGAAGAGAGACAGAGACAGACAGAGAGTAGATGTAGATGAATTAAAAATAAATGGATGATTTTAAAGCAACGAAGGTCGACAATTTTAATCTCTCTCTCTCTCTCTCTCTCTCTCTCTCTCTCTGTCTTTCTCACACACACACACACGCGCGCGCGCGCGCGCGCGCGCACACACATATTCAAGCACACATAATCTCTCTCTCTCTGTGTGTGTGTGTGTGGTGTGTGTGTGTGTGTGTGTGTGTGTGTGTGTGTGTGTGTGTGTCTTGCAATCGCCAATAAAGAGAATGCTGGCTGATTTTAAAGAAGTGAAAGAAACAGAGAAAGAAAGAAAGAAAGAAAGGAAAACAACAGAAAGAAAGAACGGTGGTGAAGTGATGTCCATGCCGCTAACTCCATGGAGGAGGACGACACGGCTCCTGTCTGGGCCAGAGCTGAGACAGGTGAACAACCAATTCATGAACTCCATGAAGGACACGGCTCCTGTCTGGGCCACAGAGCTGAGACAGGTGAACAGCCAGTTCATGAACTCCATGAAGGAGGACACGGCTCCTGTCTGGGCCACAGAGCTGAGACAGGTGAACAGCCAGTGCATGAACTCCACGGAGGGCACGGTCCTGTCTGGGCCACAGAGCTGAGACAGGTGAACAAGCAGTTCATGAACTCCATGGAGGACACGGCTCCTGTCTGGGCCACAGAGCTGAGACAGGTGAACAAGCAGTTCATGAACTCCATGGAGGACACGGCTCCTGTCTGGGCCACAGAGCTGAGACAGGTGAACAACCAGTTCATGAACTCCATGAAGGACACGGCTCCTGCCTGGGCCACAGAGCTGAGACAGGTGAACAACCAGTTCCACCCTGTCGCCCCTTGATGTACGAGTGTGTCCCTGTCAAACAACACACCACAAGTCAGGGCTGCTATTCACACACCGCCTCCTTTAACACACTGAACTACAATCAAGACAAAGACTTTGGGAAGTGGGGGGAGGGGAGGGGGAGAAGAAGGGAGGGGGATTTGGGGGGTGAGAAGCAGAGAAAAGAGGGGAGGAGAGTTTCCGTTTTCAGTATTACAGACCAGCAGGGGGAGGGGAGGGGGGCAAGGAAGAGACAGAGGAATAATGGGGGTGAGGGAGGGAGTGGGTGGAAAAAGAAAGAGGCAACATGTCCTGAGAAAATATGTCCATCCAACCCCCCCCCCCTCTCTCTCTCTCTCTCTCTCTCTCTCTCTCTCTCTCTCTCTCTCTCCCCATTTACCACATTTTTGGGTAAAGAAAAAAAAAAAAACTCTCCCCGCCCCCTCCCCCGTTTACCACATTTTTGGTTAAAAAAACAAACAAACAAACAAACATGCACGCACACATGCATACAATCAAACAAATATACAAACATACATAAACTCGCATGTTTCTTCACTTCCCCCGATAAAACGCCAATCACTCGCTCCTGTGTTGGTCCATTCGATGGGTTCACTCATCTCTTTCAACAGACACTAGTTTTCTCTCCTCCAATGTCTATCCCTCGTCCCCGTCCCCTCCCCCTCCCATTCCTCCCCTCCGGTCTCATTCCCCACGATCCGGGGATCCCCTGTCAGAGCCCTACAAGATCCTCCTTCATGTTCCCCACGATCCGGGGAGCCCCTGTCAGAGCCCTACAAGATCCTCCTTCATGTTCCCCACGATCCGGGGATCCCCTGTCAAGAGCCCTACAAGATCCTCCATGTTCCCACAGATCCGGGGATCCCCTGTCAGAGCCCTACAAGATCCTCCATGTTCCCCACGATCCGGGGATCCCCTGTCAGAGCCCTACAAGATCCTCCTTCATGTTCCCCACGATCCGGGGATCCCCTGTCAGAGCCCTATAAGATCCTCCATGTTCCCCACGATCCGGGGATCCCCTGTCAGAGCCCTACAAGATCCTCCTTCATGTTCCCCACGATCCGGGAGCCCCTGTCAGAGCCCTACAAGATCCTCCTTCATGTTCCCCCGATCCGGGGATCCCCTGTCAGAGCCCTACAAGATCCTCCTTCATTTTCCCCACGATCCGGGGAGCCCCTGTCAGAGCCCTACAAGATCCTCCTTCATGTTCCAGACACGCGGCAGTGCCAGACAGAACCAGGTGTGTCTCCTGTCTTCTGTCTCCTTACTATCCCCCTTTCTTCCTCTCCCTCCCCCCCCCCTCCCGCCACAATGCGGTCAGCTGGCCCATGTACACAACATGAAAAATTAACACTCTTCGATGAAAGTGCGACTGTCTGCGTGTCGACACAGAGGGAGTAGGGGCAGGAGGAGGAAGAAAGGGGAAAAGGGTTGGGGTGCGCAAGGAGTGGGTAAGGAAGCAGGGTAGAAGAGAAATGCGGGGGGGGGGGGGGGAGGAGAGAGAGAGAGAAAGGAGAAGAACAACTCCAGGAGTTTTCATTGACGTGTTATGCTCTATCTATTTAGCCCATTTTCCGCCCCGGAGCTCCCCTGCTGTCGTCAACCACACAAAAGACGATCTTAAAAAAATATATAAAATAAAAACAAAGTAAAGCTAAAAACAAAAAAGGACGCCATACAGTTACCACCCCTCTCCTCGTCCCACCCCTTCCCCACCACATGACATCTATGTGGGTTTGCAGCTGAGCGGAGAATTGCTGGAGCAGTGAAGGCCATTTCCATCATAAAGCCTTGACAGTTCTCTGGGAACTGAGTAGTGCGGGATTACAAAAAAAGATAAAATCACACACACACACACACACACACACACACACGCACGCGCGCGCGCGCACGCACGCACGCACACACACACACACACACACACACACACACACACACACACACACACACACACAAAGGCCGAGGGGAAAAAAGCCAAGAAAGCAGCCCATGGCAGTGAGCGAGACCTGGCTGTGTTCGGGGCGGCGAGGTGAGTGCCGTGTGATCTCTAACCAGTGCCAATGAGGACTGCTGATGGTGTGGGTGGGTGGGTGGGGAGGGGGGGGGGAGGCCGAGGGTTGCGGGCTGCGGGGTATGTATCATTTATGGTCAGGCAATGCAGTGGCCCAGCCAGTCACTCAGTCAGTGAGAGTAGGGAGGCTCATGAACGTTGAGTGGATGTTGCGGCACGTCCAGTCAGCGACGTCCTGGAGAGAGAGAGAGAGAGAGAGAGAGAGAGAGAGAGAGAGAGAGAGAGAGAGAGAGAGAGAGAGAGAGAGAGAGAGTGAGACAGAGAGAGACAGAGAGAGAGAAAGAGAGAGAGAGAGAGAGAGACAGACAGACAGACAGACAGAGAGGCAGAGAGAGACACAGAGAGATACAGACAGCGACAAGGAGAGAGACAGAGAGAGAGGCAGACAGACAGAGAGGCAGACAGACAGACAGAGAGAGCGTGTCTGTCGTCCCTTATGTCCTATATCCCCCTCCATACCACTTCCCTCTCCACCCTGATGTTCCCGTCTATACAGTAACGGCGTGCACCACAAGTAAACAGATGTCTGTGGTGTGTTCTGATGTACCAGACACATGTCTTCACTGTCTTCAGCAGTACTTTGCAGATGTGGTAGCTCCCGCAAAAAAGGCAGATGTCTGTGGTAACTCCTGTAGAACACGGCAGATGTCTGTGGTAACTCCTGTAGAACACGGCAGATGTCTGTGGCAATTCCTGTAGAACACGGCAGAAGTCTGTGGTAACTCCTGTAGAACACGGCAGATGTACGTGGTATAACTCCTGTAGAACATGGCAGATTTCTGTGGTATAATTCCAGCAGAACAAGGCAGGTGTCTGTGGTAACTCCTGTAGAACATAGCAGATGTCTGTGGTAACTCCTGTAGAACATAGCAGATGTGTAGAACATAGCAGATGTCTGTGGTAACTCCTGTAGAACATAGCAGATGTCTGTGGTAGCTCCTGTAGAACACAGATGTCTCTGGTAGCTCCTGTAGAACACGGCAGATGTCTGTGCAACTCCTGCAGAACACGGCAGATGTCTATGAACTCTTGCAGAACACGGCAGATGTCTATGAACTCTTGCAGAACACGGCAGATGTCTATGAACTCCTGCAGAACACGGCAGATGTCTATGAACTTCTGCAGAACACAGCAGTTGTCTGTGGTAACTCCTGCAGAACATGGCAGATGTCTGTGGTAACTCCTGCAGAACACGGCAGATGTACGAGGCAACTCCTGCAGAACATGGCAGATGTCTATGAACTCCTGCAGAACACGGCAGATGTCTGTGGTAACTCCTGCAGAACACGGCAGATGTCTAAGAACTCCTGCAGAACAGATGTCTGTGGTAACTCCTGCAGAACACGGCAGATGTCGATGAACTCCTGCCGATGGCGGCAGCGCAGTGCCTCGGCAGATGTCGATGAACTCCTGCCGATGGCGGCAGATGTGGGCAGCGCAGTGCCTATCTGGGTGTAGCGGGCCATGTGTGGAGGCTGGGCGGGTGTAGTGTAGAGAGCCACGTGTGGAGACTGGGCGGGTGTAGTGTAGAGGGCCGGGGAAGGCGACCCGAGGTGTTTTCATTGACGTTTTATGCGCTGTCTATCGGCCCATTTTCCCGCTCCAGCGCTCTCTCCCCCCGTTCGTGAATGACACAAAAGGCATGTCAAATACATCTAAAACACCCACCCCCACCCCCAGTCATCATCCACAACCCACTTCTCATCCTGTCATTTCATACACACACACACACACACACACACACACCGCGCGCGCGCGCGCCACACACACACACACACACATGCATGTACGCACGCTCGCACGGCTATGGGCGCGCGAGCACACACACACGCGCGCGCGCGCGCACACACATGCACGCACACGCACGCACACTGAAGGAAGGAAGACAGAGACACAGACAGACAGACAGGGGCAGAAGCAGAGTGAGACAGAAAGACAGAGAAAGAGAGAGACAGAGAGGTCAGAAAGAGCTAGAGGGACAGAGAGAGAGAAGGACAGAAAGAGGATAGAGAGAAAGAGACAGTGGGACAGAGAGAGAGAGAGAGAGGGAGAGGAGAGAGACAGGGGAGAGAGAGAGAGAGGAGACTGACAATCCGGAGCTCAGAGCGCGGTGAGCGCACTCAGTGTGGGCCGACATGAAAGCCATTTCCATCATAAAGCCTTGGCTGTGCCCTGCTCGGAGGCCAGGGGAGGGGCATTTAAAATATGACACACACACAGCAGATTAAAAAAAAAAAAAAAAAACCTTCGTATTGGGAACTAGCTGTTTACCCGGCCGGCGAAATGACGGTGATTATAATATGGCAGTGCCGATCGTTACTTGCTGTTAGGGTTCGGGGAAGGGAAGAAAGGATGGGGGGGGGGGGGGGGCGGCGTAGGAGGGCGATGAATGGGGAAGGTGGGGGGCTGGGGTGGGAGAAGAGGTGGGGGTTTATGGTTAGGCAATGCAGTGTAGCGAGGCAGCGGGGAGTGAATCAGTACACGGCTGCCTGGGCCTCCTAAACATTTGGAAGTCTTGCCCACATAACTGTGGCCTCCTGAACCTTTGGAAGTCTTGTCCACACAACTGTGGCCTCCTGAACCCTTGGAAGTCTTGTCCACACAACTGTGGCCTCCTGAACCTTTGGAAGTCTTCTCCAAAATGACTGTGGCCTCCTGAACCTTTGGAAGTCTTCTCCACACAACTGTGGCCTCCTGAACCTTTGGAAATCTTGTCCAACATGACAGCGGCCTCCTGAACCTTTGGAAGTCTTGTCCAACATGACTGTGGCCTCCTGAACCTTTGGAAGTCTTCTCCAATATGACAGTGGCCTCCTGAACCTTTGGAAGTCTTCTCCACACAACTGTGGCCTCCTGAACCTTTGGAAGTCTTCTCCAATATGACAGTGGCCTCCTGAACCTTTGGAAGTCTTCTCCAACATGATAATGGCCTCCTGAACCTTTGGAAGTCTTGTCCACACAACTGTGGCCTCCTGAACCTTTGGAAGTCTTGTCCAACATGACAGTGGCCTCCTGAACCTTTGGAAGTCTTCTCCAACATGACAGTGGCCTCCTGAACCTTTGGAAGTCTTCTCAAACATGCTGTGGCCTCCTGAACCTTTGGAAGTCTTCTCCAACATGACTGTGGCCTCCTGAACCTTTGGAAGTCTTCTCCAACATGATCTGGCCTCCTGAACCTTTGGAAGTCTTCTCCAACATGACAGCGGCCTCCTGAACCTTTGGAAGTCTTCTCCAACATGATGTGGCCTCCTGAACCTTTGGAAGTCTTCTCCAACATGATGTGGCCTCCTGAACCTTTGGAAGTCTTCTCCAACATGACTGTGGCCTCCTGAACCTTTGGAAGTCTTCTCCAACATGATCTGGCCTCCTGAACCTTTGGAAGTCTTCTCCAACATGACTAAGGCCTCCTGAACCTTTGGAAGTCTTCTCCAACATGACTAGTGGCCTCCTGAACCTTTGGAAGTCTTGTCCCACGTGACAGTGGCGTCCTGAACCTTTGGAAGTCTTGTCCACACAACTGTGGCCTCCTGAACCTTTGGAAGTCTTTTCCAACATGACTGTGGCCTCCTGAACCTTTGGAAGTCTTGTCCAACATGACAGTGGCCTCCTGAACCTTTGGAAGTCTTGTCCAACATGACAGTGGCCTCCTGAACCTTTGGAAGTCCTGCCCAACCTGACAGTGGCCTCCTGAACCTTTGGAAGTCTTCTCCAACATGACTGTGGCCTCCTGAACCTTTGGAAGTCTTCTCCAACATGACTGTGGCCTCCTGAACCTTTGGAAGTCTTCTCCAACATGACAGTGGCCTCCTGAACCTTTGGAAGTCTTGTCCAACATGACTAAGGCCACCTGAACCTTTGGAAGTCTTCTCCAAAATGACTGTGGCCTCCTGAACCTTTGGAAGTCTTCTCCAACATGACTAAGGCCTCCTGAACCTTTGGAAGTCTTCTCCAACATGAAAGTGGCCTCCTGAACCTTTGGAAGTCTTCTCCAACATGACTGTGGCCTCCTGAACCTTTGGAAGTCTTCTCCAACATGATGTGGCCTCCTGAACCTTTGGAAGTCTTCTCCAACATGACTAAGGCCTCCTGAACCTTTGGAAGTCTTCTCCAACATGACTGTGGCCTCCTGAACCTTTGGAAGTCTTGTCCAACATGACTGTGGCCTCCTGAACCTTTGGAAGTCTTCTCCAACATGACAGTGGCCTCCTGAACCTTTGGAAGTCTTGTCCCACGTGACAGTGGCGTCCTGAACCTTTGGAAGTCTTGTCCACACAACTGTGGCCTCCTGAACCTTTGGAAGTCTTGTCCAACATGACTAAGGCCTCCTGAACCTTTGGAAGTCTTTTCCAACATGACTGTGGCCTCCTGAAACCTTTGGAAGTCTTGTCCAACATGACAGTGGCCTCCTGAACCTTTGGAAGTCTTGTCCAACATGACAGTGGCCTCCTGAACCTTTGGAAGTCCTGCCAACCTGACAGTGGCCTCCTGAACCTTGGAAGTCTTCTCCAACATGACTGTGGCCTCCTGAACCTTTGGAAGTCTTCTCAACATGACTAAGGCCTCCTGAACCTTTGGAAGTCTTGTCCAACATGACAGTGGCCTCCTGAACCTTTGGAAGTCTTGTCCAACATGACTAAGGCCTCCTGAACCTTTGGAAGTCTTCTCCAAAATGACTGTGGCCTCCTGAACCTTTGGAAGTCTTCTCCAACATGACTAAGGCCTCCTGAACCTTTGGAAGTCTTCTCCAACATGATGTGGCCTCCTGAACCTTTGGAAGTCTTGTCCAACATGACTAAGGCCTCCTGAACCTTTGAAAGTCTTCTCCAACATGATGTGGCCTCCTGAACCTTTGGAAGTCTTCTCCAACATGACTGTGGCCTCCTGAACCTTTGGAAGTCTTCTCCAGCATGACTAAGGCCTCCTGAACCTTTGGAAGTCTTCTCCAACATGATGTGGCCTCCTGAACCTTTGGAAGTCTTCTCCAACATGATGTGGCCTCCTGAACCTTTGGAAGTCTTCTCCAACATGACAGTGGGTGGGAAAAAAGACGGCAGCGGCACTCCGTTTCTCGTCAATGTCTGTCGTGTGAGGCAGGAAGGGGGGGGGGAGGCGGAGAAGAGCGGGAGAGGGAGGGAGAGAGGGAGGAGAAAGAGATAGGCATACAGAAGAGAGAGAGGAGAGAGAGAGAGAGAAGAGAAGGACAGAGAAACAGAGAGAGAGAGACAGAGACAGAGAGAGACAGAGAGAGACAGAGAAGAAAGACAGAGAGAGAGAGAGACAAAGACAGAGAAAGAGACAGAAAGAGTGAGAGAGGACAGAGACAGAGAGAGACAAAGAAAGACAGACAGAAGGAGACAGACTGACATACAGATATGTTTTGCTTCTTCATGCATTCTTGTTTTTCCTTTTTATTCCCCATGCCTTTAGAAACATTGCAGAAATTCTTCTTTTTTTTCCTTTTTTTTTTTTTTTGGTTGTTGCAATCTTGAGCGAACGAGCCTTTAGCTCACTACAATTAGCCTAGAAAGGCACAGCTTTTCCTGTCCCAGCTATACAACCAATTCTTCACTTAACTGATCAACACAACTATTCACTATTGATCACTGACACAGATTCTTCACTCAACTGATCAACACAACTATTCACTATTGATCACTGACAGCTTTTCCTGTCCCACCTATACAACAGATTCTTCACTCAACTGATCAACACAACTATTCACTATTGATCACCGACACAGATTCTTCACTCAACTGATCAACACAACTATTCACCACTGATCACTGACATAGATTCTTCACTCAACTGATCAACACATCTATTCACTATTGATCACTGACAGCTTTTCCTGTCCCAGCTATACAACAGATTCTTCACTCAACTGATCAACCTAATTATTCACCACTGAGCAATGGCACAGATTCTTCACTCAACTGATCAACCTAATTATTCACCACTGAGCAATGGCACAGATTCTTCACTCAACTGATCAACCTAATTATTCACCACTGAGCAATGGCACAGATTCTTCACTCAACTGATCAACCTAATTATTCACCACTGAGCAATGGCACAGATTCTTCACTCAACTGATCAACCTATTTATTCACCATTGAGCAATGGCATAATTGTTACTGTCCCTGTTCTAAAACACAGACTTTCCAACTCATTGATTAACAGAACTATTCACGATTCATCACTAGCACTTCTTTCTTGCACCTCCAGTTTGTTTGTTTTTCAAAGAAACACGGTAAAAACGGTCAAGCGCACAGGACATCTGGTGGACGAATCAAATAAGAGAGAGACAGAGATAATGTTGCTTATAGCCAAGCCGACCGCAAAGGGCCATATCAGGGCTGTCGCCGCGTTAAGTCAACTTACAAGTCATCAAACAAACAAGTATTCACACAACCGTATAAAATGCACCTCCTCAAAACACACCGGAAATTTCGTTTAAAATCTTTCTTCCGTAAAGTTCAGCTGATTAAAAATGTTAATCGCTTTCAGATTCAAAGATCACGTCAGGTGGGACATCTCTGAACCAGGTTTTCATGGAGTCTGCCGAACCAGGTTTTCATGGAGTCTGCCGTAAAGTGCTTATGTCTCACATCATGCCAGTCCCAACACTCTAAAAGAATATGTTTCACTGTGAGTGGCACACGACATGGAATGCACCACGGAGCTTCTTCACCTTTTACAACACTTTATTACTGCGCGTTCTGTTCTGAGAACCGCGCTGTCGGTCTACCCAGAACTTGCTGGGGAAACAGTCTGAGGCTGAACTGCAGGGAAATGGGAGAACTGGACAGACAGGGAGGACAGGTCGACGTGGGATACGCTGGGGAAATGGGAGAACTGGACAGACAGGGAGGACAGGTCGACGTGGGATACGCTGGGGTAATGGGAGAACTGGACAGACAGGGAGGACAGGTCGACGTGGGATACGCTGGGGAAATGGGGGAACTGGACAGACAGGGAGGACAGGTCGACGTGGGATACGCTGGGGTAATGGGAGAACTGGACAGACAGGGAGGACAGGTCGACGTGGGATACGCTGGGGAAATGGGAGAACTGGACAGACAGGGAGGACAGGTCGACGTGGGATACGCTGGGGAAATGGGAGAACTGGACAGACAGGGAGGACAGTCGACGCTGGGAAATGGGAGAACTGGACAGACAGGGAGGACAGGTCGACGTGGGAACGCTGGGGTAATGGGAGAACTGGACAGACAGGGAGGACAGGTCGACGTGGGATACGCTGGGGTAATGGGAGAACTGGACAGACAGGGAGGACAGGTCGACGTGGGATACGCTGGGGAAATGGGAGAACTGGACAGACAGGGAGGACAGGTCGACGTGGGATACGCTGGGGTAATGGGAGAACTGGACAGACAGGGAGGACAGGTCGACGTGGGATACGCTGGGGTAATGGGAGAACTGGACAGACAGGGAGGACAGGTCGACGTGGGATACGCTGGGGTAATGGGAGAACTGGACAGACAGGGAGGACAGGTCGACGTGGGATACGCTGGGGTAATGGGAGAACTGGACAGACAGGGAGGACAGGTCGACGTGGGATACGCTGGGGTAATGGGAGAACTGGACAGACAGGGAGGACAGGTCGACGTGGGATACGCTGGGGTAATGGGAGAACTGGACAGACAGGGAGGACAGGTCGAGTGGTACGCTGGGTAATGGAGATGGACAGCAGGTGACAGGTCGACGTGGATACGTGGGAATGGAGAACTGGACAGACAGGGAGGACAGGTCGACGTGGATACGCTGGGGTAATGGATGGACAGACAGGAGACAGGTCGAGTGGGATACGCTGGGTAATGGAGAATGGACAGACAGGAGGACAGGTCGACGTGGATACGTGGGAAATGGGAACTGGACACGGAGAAGTCGACGCTGGGGAAATGGGAGAATGGACAGACAGGAGGACAGGTCGACGTGGATACGCTGGGGTAATGGGGGCAAAGGGCGATGGTAAATGACCTACCAGAGGATTTACCAGTACTGGCCACAATCTGAACACACAGACATTATGCTGTACAGGCTTTATGGGACATGATGTCAAATCAACAGTTATTTGTTTTTTAACTTTTTTTCTCAAGGTTTTGTACATATAATTCACCATTTCACAAATGACAACATAAAAAACATAACTATATCGTGGACAGAACAAAGGAACAAATATCAAAAACACATTATATACGTACAAAAGAAAACAAATAAATAACTGCAAGCCATTCCTACAAAAAATTACATACCATTATATATTGATGGTGTCTTAAGTATCAAGAAGTAATTTTCAATGAATACGCAGTCGTTAAAATTATATACTCTTAACTGGCTTGTGTGTGTGTGTGTGTGTGTGTGTGTGTGTGTGTGTGTGTGTGTGTGTGTGTGTGTGTGTGTTTAAATCAACAATACTGGCCACAATTTTAACACGCTGACATCATTCTGCACAACCTTTGTGGGTCATGATGTCAATTCCCTCTGCTGTGACTGAAAGACGTGACATTATTCTGCACAACCTTTGTGGGTCATGATGTCAATTCCCTCTGCTGTGACCGAAAGACGTGACATTATTCTGCACAGGCTTTGTGGGTCATGATGTCAATTCCCTCTGCTGTGACTGAAAGACGTGACATTATTCCGCACAGGCTGTGTGGGTCATGATGTCAATTCCCTCTGCTGTGACTGAAAGACGTGACATTATTCTGCACAACCTTTGTGGGTCATGATGTCAATTCCCTCTGCTGTGACTGAAAGACGTGACATTATTCTGCACAGGCTTTGTGGGTCATGATGTCAATTCCCTCTGCTGTGACTGAAAGACGTGAATTGTTGCACACTGTCCCATGTACTCTTTTCTTCTTCTTTCATTTTCAATCGCCGTTTACTTTGCGGCTGGCGTGACGTTGGCACCTATTTTTTTTTTTTTTTAAATGAACATGTCCCTAATGTGAACGTGTGCTCCTAACCTTTCATTTCTCTCCTCCCCGCTGCTACCTTTGTCAAAGGACGTGTACTCCGCTTGCTACTTCTGTCAAAGGACGTGTACTACCGCCTTGCTAACCTTCTGTCAAAGGACGTGTACCCCGCCTTGCTAACTTCTGTCAAAGGACGTGTACTCCCGCCTTGCTAACCTTCTGTCAAAGGACGTGTACTCCGCCTGCTAACTTCTGTCAAGGACGTGTACTCCGCCTTGCTAACCTTCTGTTAAAGTACGTGTTCAGTGAAAACACGTTCAACGGGAAAATGACACACACGCGCGCACGCACACACATACACACACGCACTCACGTGCGCGCGCGCGCACACACACACACATACACAAACACACGCACGCACGCACGCGCACACACACACACACCTGACCACCACCACCACCACCACACACGCACACGCACAGACACACGCACACGCACACACACAGAGAAATAATCTACAGCGCTATTTTCCTGCGCTTTAATCTACGCTATAGGGGCTGCAATATACTTTCACTTTTTGCTTTAAAAAAAAAGTCCAATTCAATAGCAGCAATTAAGCGAGAGAGGATGGGGTAATCTAAAGGTCTAAAATGGTGATCTATATAGATGGATCAGACGACCTCAAAGCATCGGAAAGAGGACGTGGAAGGTCTACCAAGGCAAATTCAGATCTCAATGACTCCGGCAGAGAGATAGGATTAAAAAAAAAACTTTGATTCTAATATTTGGGACATGATGCATTGAAAACAAAACAAAAAAAAAACTTTGATTATCTAATATTTGGGACATGATGCATTGAAAACAAAACAAAAAAAAACTTTGATTATCTAATATTTGGGACATGATGCATTGAAAACAAAACAAACAAAAAAACTTTGATTATCTAATATTTGGGACATGATGCATTGAAAACAAAAAAAAAAACTTTGATTATCTAATATTTGGGACATGATGCATTGAAAACAAAAAAAAAAAAACTTTGATTATCTAATATTTGGGACATGATGCATTGAAAACAAAACAAAACGAGCCAAACAAAACAAAGCAAACACAAAGCAGACGACCTAAGTGTTTGGAACGGTGATAGGGTTAAACACAACAATCTTGGACGGCCTAAATGTCTAGGACGGAGACGGAATTAATTCTTTTTTCTCCAAATTTAAAATTATTTGGTATCAACGTCAGGAAGGGAGATGGAATCATTTTTTTTTCTAGAAGACTTGGACGGAGATGGTGTTAAAAAACTGTTTAATGTCTGAGAGAGGAACAGAATACAACAAACCTCAGATGATGTATCGCCTGGAAGGAAGAAGACACGACTTTAAATTTAACACATTCACCGAGATTACCTCTACGTCTACGACACTGACAGGATACCAGAAAAATGATATGGTCAGACAGGCCAGATGTTTCCAGTAGAGCGAGGTGTAAAAGGCAGGAGGACTCAGTCTTCGAACGTGGGAATGACTTTCAAAAAAAAAAAAAAAAAAGGGAAAGGAAAAAAAAGAAGAAAAAAGGAGAAAACGTCATACACAGTCATTAAAGATGGGATCTGAGAATGGCGGGGGGGGGGGGGGGGAGAGAGAGAGAGAGAGAGGGGGGAGTTGACGATTGTGTTACAAAGGATGAATGATGCCCCAAGCCTAAATCCAGTGGAAAATGTGAAAGTCCCAATGAACATGACGCCCTTTGACCCCCTCCCCAATACCTGGCAGTGGTCCCCCTTTGTCCTTCGGATTCCTCATGTCTGTTGACACCTAGACCCCTTTGTCCTTCGTGTCTGCTGACACCCAGACCCCTCTGCCCTTCGTGTCTGCTGACACCTTGATCCCTTTGTCCTTCCTCATGTCTGTTGACACCCACACCCCTTTGTCCTTCCTCATGTCTGTTGACATCCACACCCCTTTGTCCTTCATGTCTGTTGACACCACACCCCTTTGTCCTTCATGTCTGTTGACACCCACACCCCTTTGTCCTTCCTCATGTCTGTTGACACCTACACCCCTTTGTCCTTCCTCATGTCTGTTGACACCCACACCCCTTTGTCCTTCATGTCTGTTGACACTCACACCCCTTTGTCCCTGTCTGTTGACACCCACACCCCTTTATCCTTCCTCATGTCTGTTGACACCCACACCCCTTTGTCCTTTATGTCTGTTGACACCCACACCCTTTGTCCTTTATGTCTGTTGACACCCACACCCTTTGTCCTTCATGTCTGTTGACACCTACACCCTTTGTCCTTCATGTCTGTTGACACACACATCCCTTTGTCCTTCCTCATGTCTGTTGACACCCACACCCCTTTGTCCTTAATGTCTGTTGACACCCACACCCCTTTGTCCTTCCTCATGTTTGTTGACACCTACACCCCTTTGTCCTTCATGTCTGTTGACACCCACACCCCTTTGTCCTTCCTCATGTCTGTTGACACCCACACCCCTTTGTCCTTCATGTCTGTTGACACCCACACCCCTTTGTCCTTCCTCATGTCTGTTGACACCCACACCCCTTTGTCCTTCCTCATGTCTGTTGACACCCACACCCCTTTGTCCTTCCTCATGTCTGTTGACACCCACACCCCTTTGTCCTTCCTCATGTCTGTTGACACCCACACCCTTTGTCCTTCATGTCTGTTGAAACCCACACCCCTTTGTCCTTCATGTCTGTTGACACCCACACCCCTTTGTCCTTCATGTCTGTTGACACCTACACCCCTTTGTCCTTCCTCATGTCTGTTGACACCTACACCCCTTTGTCCTTCCTCATGTCTGTTGACACCCACACCCCTATGTTTCTTCATATCTGTTGACACCCACACCCCTTTCTCCTTCCTCATGTCTGTTGACACCTACACCCCTTTGTCCTTCCTCATGTCTGTTGACACCCACACCCCTTTGTCCTTCATGTCTGTTGACACCTACACCCCTTTGTCCTTCCTCATGTCTGTTGACACCTATACCCCTTTGTCCTTCCTCATGTCTGTTGACACCCACACCCCTTTGTCCTTCCTCATGTCTGTTGACACCCACACCCCTTTGTCCTTCATGTCTGTCGACACCCACACCCCTTTGTCCTTCCTCATGTCTGTTGACACGCACACCCCTTTGTCCTTCATGTCTGTTGACACCCAGACCAAGCATCGTCAATTAGCCAACATATCAGGTGTGACATCTTCAAAAACAGTGCTTTGTGGGCTTTGGGTTGTCTGTAGCTTTTACATTAATGCTCTTATATGGAATGTACATATCCGTCACATATCGCGCCGTTGATAGAACGTGAACTGCTTGGGAATAGGTGGGGGGGGGAGATAGCGGTGGAGGGGAGATGAGAGGTTTAGTGTTTGGTTTGTCAATCCCCCCAAAAAAATTGTGCGTAGGTCCAGACAAACGGCCGTGTTGATTAAAAGCGTGTGTGCACGTAATTAACACTATCATGAACAAACTCACCTTTAAGGACAGACAGAGACAGACAGACAGAGAGGCAGAGAAAGAGAGACAGCGACACAGAGAAACACAGACAGACAGACAGACAGACAGAGCGACAGTGCGACAGAGAGAGAGGGGGGGGGGGTGAAAACACGTACACACTCCCAGCAAACAGTACACGGGAGAGGGCCAAGAGAGAGAGAGAGAGAGAGAGAGAAGAGAGAGAGAGAGAGAGAGAGAGAGAGAGGACCTCCCTCTTCTTCGACGGCAGATCAATGAAAAATGTCCACACCCCTCCCACAGAAATATCTCCCCATTTTCTGACCCCTCCTCGGCTCGGGGAGAAGAGAGCAACATGGGAGGGGGTAAAGAGGGGGGGGGGGGGGCAGGGGAGGGGAGGGTGGAGATTACCCCCCTTCCTCATCTCGGGTAGGGGGAGACGGCGGCAGCAGACGAACGAATGCACAGGGGTGGAAGAAAGAGGGGGATGGGTGGAGGTGAAGGTGTGGGAAAGGGACAGGGCAGAGCTAGAGCGGGGCATGGGGAGACGGTGGGACGGAGACAGACAGAGACAGAGAGAGACAGAGACAGACAGAGAGAGACACAGAGAGAGACAGAGAGTGAGAGAGACAGACACAGTCAGTCAGAGAAAGGGAGAGGCAGAGAGAGACACACACAGAGGCAGAGACAGAGAGAGAGACAGACTGACAGAGAGAAGGCGGTTTTAACTGAAGTTGGGAGAGAGAGAGAGAGAGTGGAGGCAGGAGGGGGTGGGGGGACGGGGAGTTGGGAAGACAGGAGGGAGGGGAGGAGAGATGGGGGGAAGGGGGGTCAGCAGGGGCTATCGGCTTAAAATAGCTTCCATTTACTGGCTAAAGGTCGGCCCTCCGCTGCAGGGACAGTGATTCATCAAGGTCCGAGATTGGACGCCAACCTACTGCCACTGTACCACACACTGGTCACACAGAAGGGGGGGGGGGAGGAGAGGAGGACGGGGGAGATGCAGAGGTGACGATGGAGGTGGCTGGCTCTTCCGCGGATAATGCGCGCGTACGCGCATGCACGAATATTGCGCATTGCGCATGTGTACGCAGTGCGAGTGTGATAATGCAGGAAAAACGAGAGGGTTTTTTTTCCCAATCCGTTTAAGGACCATGTAAACAACTACGTAAAAGTGGGGTGTGGTTTCAGGATTTTTTGTTCGGATTTTCTCTTCCACGTCGATTTTTTTTATTTTCAAACAAACCATACTTAGAGGCTGGATAGGCTGTATAAAAAAAATGTGAACATTTACGTATTTTACAATGCTCGGAATAACAGGACGATAAAGTAGCCATAAACTACGCGAACACCGATTTTCAACAAAATAATGTATGGCCGGTCCATATTTTCAAATATGATTTTTACACTGTATACGTCCAGTCCTTTGGGAACCTATTTGAAGCAACGACCAAAGCCTGCCTTTGTCCACTACTCTTCCTCCCACACCCTCACCAACCACCCGTTCCCCCCATCTCTCACTACCCTCCCCGACCCCCCACCTATTACACCCTCTCCAACCCCCTTCCCAATTACTGTTATCATGGTTTCTAGCGTGCCATAGACTGATCAGTGCCAGATCTCAAACCAGTGCGGTGGAGTTAACTTCTTATATTGTGGAATGCAACGTCCTCCTCTCTTCACACTAACACACACACGTAGAGGCACGCACGCACGCACGCACACACACACACACACACACACACACAACACACACACACACACATTGTGTCACAAAAACAGACAGACAGGGACAGAAACAGAGACTGACAGTGAGAGACAGAGAGAGACAGAGACACTGAGAAGACTACAGACAGACAGACAAAGACAGGAGAAATGGACTGAAGTGACAGACAAAGACAGGAGAAATGGACATGGTGACAGACAAAGACAGAAAAAGAGAAATGGACATGGTGACAGACAAAGACAGGGAAATGGAATGGTGACAGACAAAGACAGGGAGAAATGGACATGGTGACAGACAAAGACAGGGAGAAATGGACATGTGACAGACGGACAAGACAGGAGAAATGGACATGGTGACAAAGACAGGGAGAAATTGGACATGGTGACAGACAGACAGACAGGAAGAAATGGACATGGTGACAGACAGACAGGAGAAATGGACATGGTGACAGACAGACAGGGAGAAATGGACATGGTGACAGACAGACAGGGAGAAATGGACATGGTGACAGACAGACAGGAAGAAATGGACATGGTGACAAAGACAGGGAGAAATGGACATGGTGACAGACAGACAGGGAGAAATGGACATGGTGACGACAGACGGACATGGTGACAGGACATGGTGACAAAGACAGGGAGAAATGGACATGGTGACAGACAGACAGGGAGAAATGACATGTGACAGACAGGGAGAAATGGACATGGTGCGACAGACAAAGACAGGGAGAAATGGACATGGTGCAGACAGACAGGGAGAAATGGACATGGGACAGCAGACAGGGAGAAATGGACATGGTGACAGACAAAGACAGGGAGAAATGGACATGGTGACAGACAGACAAAGACAGGGAGAAATGGACATGGTGACAGACAGACAGGGAGAAATGGACATGGTGACAGACAGACAAAGACAGGGAGAAATGGACATGGGACAGACAGGAGAAATGGACATGGTGACAGACAGACAGGGAGAAATGGACATGGTGACAGACAGACAAAGACAGGGAGAAATGGACATGGTGACAGACAGACAAAGACAGGGAGAAATGGACATGGTGACAGACAGACAAAGACAGGGAGAAATGGACATGGTGACAGACACAGGGAGAAATGGACATGGTGACAGAAAAAGACAGGGAGAAATGGACATGGTGACAGACAGACAAAGACAGGGAGAAATGGACATGGTGACAGACAAAGACAGGGAGAAATGGACATGGTGACAGACAGACAGGAGAAATGGACATGGTGACAGACAAGACAGAGAAATGGACATGGGACAGACAAGACAGGGAGAAATGGACATGGTGACAGACAGACAGGAGAAATGGACATGGTGACAGACAAGACAGGAGAAGCATGGTGAGACAAGAATGGACATGGTGACAGACAGGGAGAAATGGACATGGTGACAGACAGGGAGAAATGGACATGGTGAAAGCATGTACAGACGGAGAAATGGACATGGTGACAGACAGACAACAGACAGACAGACGAACAAATATACAACACTGCCATGGCTCACTCTTCACCCTGTGCCTCAACTACTGTCTTGGAGACTAACAAGACTTGAATTATGGATTGCCGAAAACCACACAACTGTCGCTGTGTCATTAACGAACACAGACACTAGCTCCATGATAACAGTTTGGCCTCGCTTCATTTGCACCCAAAGACTGTGTTCAGAACCATGAGAGTACACTCCATTTGGAAGGTTCCACCTCACTTGAAAGTATCCATGAAGCCAATGTCGGCGATTGAAATAAAGTTTTGTTTTCGTTAAATCATTATCCACAGGAACATTCTTGCAGGAGATACGATTAGCACACAGAAAAAAAACAGTATGAATACACCTTTCCCTGAGAAGGCTCCAACCCTGCATACGCTGGAGATTCGTGGATAAGATTCAACTGGATGACATACGACATTACAATCTGTACACAGCCTGACCTGTCTTACAATGCCATCTTTCCTACGCAGTCAACTCCACAATAGCAGTTATGTTTTCTTCCATTCTGTTTGCTCTTTTCTTTGTGCACAACATAATGCTTCAACTACTGAGCAGATCTTTTAAACGAACCTAAATGGGAGGATGGACGACGGCAGAGGACGAACCCTTGCGGATCCGTGGTGCGCGTCCGGATGAAACGGCATATCCTATATCGTTCAGTAAGATTAATATCTACACGGGGAGTAACTCCTTCAGTGCGTGCACTAACGATTACTTTCCCTAGTGTGGTGGAGGTCTGCGCTCTCCTTGTGTCCTTACGTTCAATTCGTCATCTGTGACTAAAGCGTCGACACTTTGTTCCGACTGGGGGGAATACAATGGCAATGGTGACGCACAGCCATACTGGGGAGAATACAACGGCAATGGTGACGCACAGACATACTGTACGTGGGTCCCCCAGAACGTCATGGCAGTTCCTGCACCCAGCCCAAGGCCTGTGTGGTTCACTGAGTTATCATAAGCCCCGCAAGTCTTCTGGGTCTGATTACACGCCATGGCGCTTTACACATCTTCCTGCAATGTTGTACGTTTAAAGATTACTATCAAGCTTCGTTCAGAACAGGTTTTAAACAATGGAGTTTAAGAACTAATGGAGGTTAAGAAGTATACATGTCCACGATCAATAACAGATAAATATCGAACAAGTTGAACTTTTATCACCCCAAAAACTAACCCTAAATAAGCCATTCCATGTCGTTTTGTTCGCCACAGAACAAACTGTCTGAACGCATGCCTTGTGATCCGTTCACCCAGTCCACAGAATCACAGGAATCTGAAAGGTTTCCGGCAAACTACCCGACTACACCAACCACGGTCTGTCCTTCACCATCACCACCACCACCACCTCCACCCACCCCTATGAAACGTTTCTCCAGATCGTTACAGCACGGTGGTTGAAGACCCTGCTCTCCCCACGACTTAACGGACCATTCAGACCGGGAGCTTGGAGGTTAGCGGCGTCTCCCCCCGGTCACAGCCAGTGGAGGTCGGCAATGTTCTGGGCCAAACGGTGTGGGCAGAAGTGGTTCAGTAGTGTTGACCAAACCTGCCCACGGCTCATTTCACCTGCGGCAGTCTGGCGCCGTTCCTCTTGGCTACCTGCCGCACGGCGTCTTGGGCAGGAAGCTGGGAGGCCCTGGACCATGGAAACCCACTGACGTCAATACCAAGCGAAAGGTCGGCGAGGGGGAAAAATCCATTGGAGCCAAGTTCTTCCTATAACGAGGGATTAAATGAGATAAATGGTCCACTTGTACTAAAAGTCTGGCTTAGTCACGGCGGAAAAGATCAACTGAAATAAAGTGGGGAGGAGAGAGGAAGAATGGGAGGGGAAGGGAGAAGAGGGAGGTAACTGAACTGACAAGGAAAAGAATCGATGGACGATCGAAAGACACATTTAATGAAGAAGAAAAAAAAAGAAGAAAAATAACGAAAGAACGTAAGACCAACTTAAACACTAATATTGGAACCTCACCCAAAAAAGTGAAGAGTTTAGAATCGCTGCTGACTTCCTTCAGCCAAAGTGTCAAGCAAGGAAGGCACACAGGGGATGGTCGGTTGTTCCTAGGTTCTGTAACGTTCAAAGTTCTCTTACCATTCTGAGCGCCGTCCTCAAACTTACCCCCAGTGCGAATCCCCACCCCACCCCACCCCCGCCTCTCTCTCTCTCTCTCTCTCTCTCTCTCTCTCCTCTCTCTCTCTTCTCTCTCTCTCTCTCCTTGGTAATTTCATGAACATCACCACTGATCATGGTCAACAGGTTACTCACATTAATTTGTGTTTCCTGACTATGTACAATAAATTGTCTACAGCTTTCGCACTTTGGCAAGGATTTAAAAAAAATCAGAACTTGTTTTAAACCAAAATAAACGAATCCAGCGACAGTTCGGACCCTCGTCAAATCCCTCCAAAGGCAATGACACTCGTAACTCTAAGGTGGAAAAAAAATAAAGAAGGAAAGAAAGAAAGAAAACAAGAAACAATCCGAAATTCCCTGCTTCTGACACCATCAAGTCCCCATATCATTCTCTTTACACCTGCCCCCCCCCCCCCCCCCCCCTTTCCTTTCCTTCTCCCCCAAAAAACAAGGTGGACCCGAGCACACGGCTGATTAGCGGCCTCGTTCGCCCGATCGGCCCGCGACTGACCACAGAGCACTGCAGACCAGTGGGCAGTACGGCGCTCTGGCCCCGCGACTGACCACAGAGCCATGCAGACCAGTGGGCAGTACGGCGCTCTAGCCCCGCGGCACGCCCCGTGTGTTTGGCCGGCAGGTGACACAAGTTAGTGCCGGCTGCCCACCCGGGCGGACACAGACGGTGGGTATCATGCACGAGGCGACGGGTGCCAGACCCCCCACACCCCCGCTCTGGCACCACGGCTGGCTAACCAGGCGTGCAATACAGCGGTTGTGCTTTGCTTACCTTGGACATGATTAGGTCACCTGGCTGGAAGCGATCGGAGGGGGAGGGACGGCCAACTCGCTCACCCCCCCCCCCCCCCCCCCGGCCCCCACCGCCCTAGGAGAATGACGCTGCCGAAAGGAGGAACCGGAAGAGCAGAGCGAGAAAGAAGGGCCGGACGACTGCCGGAGAAGTTAGGGGGTGGAGGGTGGAAGATGGAGAGGAGGAAGGGGAAGGAGGGGCTGGTGGACAAAAAGGGGAGGGAGGGGTCAGGAGGGGGGTAGGGAAGAGGAGGGGGCAAGAGACCACTAATTACACAACAATGGCGAATTTTGCAATGGCTGTGTGGCGCAGCTCGGGGCAAATATTTCAATTCAAAACAAAACAAAACAAAACAAACAAACTAAAAAAAAAGAAATAAAAAGCGAAAAACAAAATCAACAGGAAGGGCGATTAATTAAAGACTGGAGACCACAAAAAAATCTCCCAGACACCAGAAGCTAGCCAGTGCCTAATCTGTCCATCTGTCCTGCTCATTCTACAATGTCCGACTGAAACACAGAATATGACCACAATACTGAAACACAGAGTATGACCACTACACTGCAACACAGAGTATGACCACAATACTGAAACACAGAGTATGACCACAATACTGAAACACAGAGTATGACCACAATACTGAAACACAGAGTATGACCACACACTGCAACACAGAGTATGACCACAATACTGAAACACAGAGTATGACCACAATACTGAAACACAGAGTATGACCACAATACTGAAACACAGAGTATGACCACAATACTGAAACACAGAGTATGACCACAATACTGAAACACAGAGTATGACCACAATACTGAAACACAGAGTATGACCACAATACTGAAACACAGAGTATGACCACAATACTGAAACACTGAGTATGACCACAATACTGAAACACAGAGTATGACCACAATACTGAAACACAGAGTATGACCACAATACTGAAACACAGAGTATGACCACAATACTGAAACACAGAGTATGACCACAACACTGAAACACAGAGTATGACCACAACACTGAAACACAGAGTATGACCACAACACTGAAACACAGAGAATGACCACAACACTGAAACACAGAGTATGACCACAACACTGAAACACTCAGTATGACCACAATACTGAAACACAGAGTATGACCACAGTACTGAAACACAGAGTATGACCACAATACTGACGCCGGCTGTAACAAAGAGAATAAAACGATGACGATGATGATGATGATGATGATGATGATGATGTGATGATGATGATGATGATGATGATGATGATGATGTGATGATGATGATGATGATGATGATGATGATGTGATGATTATGTGATGATGATGATGATGATGATAATAATAATAATAATAATAACAATAAAGGGGTCAGAAATATTACACCAAAGCACAGGTGGAAGCTACATGCCCGTCACCTGCATTCCCTGAACTGGGTCAGGCACCCATTTACTGCTGAATGGACACAGGGCTTTCAGTGACTGCTGAATGGACACAGGGCTTTCAAGCCGGAAAAAAAAAGAAAAAGAAAAATGAAGAAAAACAAGGAACCGTAAGAAGGAAAGGCCTCACAGTGACGCCGATATGTCACCTAAGATTTCTTTTTCTTTTTTTTTTTTTCAAATCCGACAAACTGTGGACCCCCACCAGCCCAGTTCCATTCTGCCTGCCCCTGTGCCCCCCCCCCCCCCCCCCCCCCCCACCAGCCCAGTTCCATTCTGCCTGCCCCTGTGCTCCCCCCCCCCCCCCCACAGCCCAGTTCCATTCTGCCTGCCCGTGTGCCCCCCCCCCTCCCCCGGCCTTGTAGGGCATCCCCCTGTTCCATGTATGCCTAGGGTCTGTTCCCCTGGAGTGGACTGACACGCCTCGTTTGACCCGCCACGGACTAATGCCGCCGCCCCCCCCCCCCCCCCCCCCTCCCTCGCTGTTATCAACATACGTGTGATTAACACCGGAGGTAAACACGCTAAGAAGAGAGAGAGAGAGGGGGGAGAGAGAGGGACAGAGAAACAGAGAAAGAGAGAGAGACAGAGAGAAATAGAGAGAGAGACGACAGAGACAGAGAGACAGAGACAGAAAGACAGAGACAGAGATAGAGAGAGACAGAGACAGAAAGACAGAGACAGAGAGAGAGACAGAGAGAGACAGAGAGAGACAGACAGACAGAGAGAGACACACGCACATAGAGAGAGAGAAACAGAGACAGAGAGTGTGATTCCCATTCCGATGATTTATTGTATTTGGGCCACAGGCTCCAGGACAAACTAAGGAGAAACGGGGGACAGGGCATTCATTCGTTTAGCTATAAAGCATTCTGTGAATGACAACCATGCACACAGCAAAGGCACACAACGACAACAACAACAACAACAACAACAACACAATAATTATAATAATATCCATAAATAAATAATGATAACCAGAAGGTTGAGAGACAATCAGACAAACAAAAAAGGGGAATTAGGAAGGTGCGGGAGAGAAGAATGGAGGGGGGGGGGGGGGCAGTGGGGGAAAGAAAGAGGACAACGAGAGCGAGAGAGAGGAACAGAAATGGAAAGAGAAGACCAAGACAGATTGTGCGTGTGTGTGGGGGGGGGGGGGGGGGGGGGGAGTGAGAGAAAAAGAGATGGGTGGAAGGAAGAGCAGAAGTGGAAGGGAAGGGGATGGGGGGAGGATGGAGTGAGGGCCACAGGGTGAAGAGACAGGAAAGGGGGGGGGGGGGGGGAGTCGGCACTGATGACGACAGCGTGATCATTGGCTCGTGATTGTCAATCACACCTGACTTTCCCTCCGGAAAGGGGCGGGCAGAGAGAGAGGAGAGAGAGAGAGAGAGAGAGACAGACAGACAGACAGACAGACAGACAGACAGACAGACAGACAGACGCGGGTGCACGCACGCACGCACGCACGCACGCACGCACGCACAGGACTGATGACAAAAGAAAGAGAACGGACGTGGCACGTTAGCTTGGAATGATTGAAGGCAGAAGACCTGCTTTTCCCAGAAACTCGGTGTCATGAAAGAATCAAAGGAAGTGGTGGCCAATTAGAGAACTGATCAAAGACACGATGCCTGCTTTGTCCGGACAATGTACAGGTACTGACGGCAAACTGTCTGGATGCCTGCTTTGTCCGGACAATGTACAGGTACTGACGGCAAACTGTCTGGATGCCTGCTTTGTCTGGACAATGTACAGGTACTGACGGCAAACTGTCTGGATGCCTGCTTTGTCCAGACAATGTACAGGTACTGATGGCAAACTGTCTGGATGCCTGCTTTGTCCGGACAATGTAAGGTACTGATGCCAAACTGTCTGGATGCCTGCTTTGTCCAGACAATGTACAGGTACTGATGGCAAACTGTCTGGATGCCTGGTTTGTCCGGACAATGTAAGGTACTGATGGCAAACTGTCTGGAGGAACGACCAAAGACACAAGACCTGCTCTGTCCAGATTCCACTACTGAAAGAACCACAAAAAAAAAACATGACCGCATATTACAGCTCTGATT
>CM065732.1:70463031-70488031 GCA_033310375.1 Conus canariensis
GTTATTTTCAGGATCCCACAATCCTCAAACTTAGGCAAAAAACTGGAGAGAAAAAAAAATCGGGCCGGGATCCCCGCGTTCGACATATCGCTCGCTTTCACAGCGGTGAAATCCTGACGGGTGTTTAAAGCCATCGACAAAAAATTCACAGAATCCATCAAATCATGTAGGACTTGCATATATTACTTGCAACGAATAAAAGAAAAATGATAAACAAAAAACAAACACGAAGTTTAAACAAATAAGTTGCTAATTCAATCTCCCTTCGTTTAAAATTAAATCAATCATCAATACAAACAGGATATAGGTTGCATTTAAAGGCTAAATATTAAACACAAACTCTTCTCTAATTATCTTCAGTCATCCCCCCCCCCACCCCCCCTCCCTGCACCAAAAATAGTCGTACCTCTGATTGGTAGAAAGAACCATCGGATTTGTTCTTTCGTGCACCTTCTGTCCTCAACACTCGCTGGCCTTCAAACACGATCTCTCTCCGCGTTTTCCTTCCGCCATACAGAAGCGGTTTTAATCAGAAATTACTCATATTATCGTTCTGAACACTTCTCACACACACACACACACACACACACACACACACCACACACACCCCGAAAGTGCCAAACACACACATACACACACAGGCGCGCGCGCGTACGCGCACGTACACACTCGCGCGCGCACACACAAACACACACACACACACACACACACACACTTACATCAGGCCTATTTCAATGAGGTCGGCGTTATCTTTAGCGGAAAGCCACTCTATCTCTCTCTCTATCCCCCCCCCCCCCCCCCCCCCCCCCCCAAAGTAAGTTATCAAGTGCGACCCCCGCACGGCCCCTGACCGCCCTGACTTGTTCTCCGTGACTGTAATGGATTGCACCGACCCACAGCGCTGGGCAAACGTGCCGCCCTACCACCACACACACTCACACACCGCTCACTCTACGCGAATTTAAAAAAATAAAAAGTGCTCACTCCCGCCTTCAAACAGGATTCATCGGGGTTGTGTTATCTTTAGGTCAAGGTTCAAACTACGAGTTACCTCCGCTCTCTTTTCTTTCCGTCCACGATCAAAGCGATTTTTTTTTTTTTTTTACCTTACTGCTCTAGATATGAATGCCAAATAAACAAAGTCGGCTCGTTGGTTCTTTAAAGGAATTTGATCATATTTCACAGAGAGAAGCTCTCCTTCCAAGGGAGGGGTGTTCTCTTGAGGGGTTCTGAACAGCAGGCTTCGGTTTAAATCCCTGTAAGGGTGACCTCCCTTGGAAGTGGAAACGGTACTTTGGGGACAGCTGCGTTTAAAGCGTGTTACACGTGTGAAGATCTTCCGTCCTGAATACTACCTGCGTCTAGCCAAGCTTTTCTACGTTAATGAAAACGATCCGTGCCCATGTCCATTCGAAATTCGTATCCCATGGCGGTGAACTCGCTGCTGAGACGAGTTTCTGTCACAGGGAAAGTCCTTTCGGTCACTCTCTCCGCCACGCCACAACCAACCAGATCTACTGATGCCTTTTCTTTCCCTTCTCTAGCTCATCCTCCGTAAGTCCCACGCCGTTCACTCTGGCTCCCATTCCGGCATCGTCCGGCCGCAGTTCCCAGCACTGGCAATCCACGGGAAACAGTCCATGTCAGGTCGTCAAGAGGCAACCCACCAGAGGAGATACTGCCCTGCAGCTGAGCGAGTCACTTCGGTGGTGGGTGTTCACTGGTGCCTGTTCTGATCCGACACATGCAGAATACCACTATGCGACAATGATTCATGATAAGACTGCTTAGTCGTGGAACCAGCGTCAGAGAGAACGCCTCCCCCCACCCCTCCCCCACACCCCCACCGAAATTCTTGGATGCTCACCCGCCAGCGAATACAGGAAGAGGACTGGACGTTCTTCCGACTCTAAGCTGTCCTATCCTGCCCCGTCCTGCCCCTCGCCATCAAAGACACTACTGCTCTAAGCAGCATCACCACAGTAATGCCCCTCACCACCAAAGACACAACTGCTCTAAGCAGCATCACCACAGTAATGCCCCTCACCACCAAAGACACTACTGCTCTAAGCAGCATCACCACAGTAATGCCTTCTCACCACTAAAGACACTACTGCTCTAAGCAGCATCACCACAATAATGCCCCTCACCACCAAAGACACTACTGCTCTAAGCAGCATCACCATAATAATGCCCCTCACCACCAAAGACACTACTGCTCTAAGCAGCATCACCACAATAATGCCCCTCACCACCAAAGAAACGACTGCTCTGAGCAACATCACCACAATAATGCCCCTTACCACCAAAGACACTACTGCTCTAAGCAGCATCACCACAGTAATGCCTCTCACCACTAAAGACACTACTGCTCTAAGCAGCATCACCACAATAATGCCCCTCACCACCAAGCAGCATCACCACAGTAATGCCCCTCACCACCAAAGACTACTGCTCTAAGCAGCATCACCACAGTAATGCCCCTCACCACCAAAGACACTACTGCTCTAAGCAGCATCACCACAGTAATGCCCCTCACCACCCAAGACACTACTGCTCTAAGCAGCATCACCACGGTAATGCCCCTCACCACTAAGACACTACTGCTCTAAGCGGCATCACCACAGTAATGCCCCTCACCACCAAGCAGCATCACCACAGTAATGCCCCTCACCACCAAAGACACTACTGCTCTAAGCAGCATCACCACAGTAATGCCTCTCACCACCAAAGAAACTACTGCACTCAGCAGCATCACCACAGTAATGCCCGTCACCACCAAAGAAACTACTGAGCCCACACCAAGCAGCATCACCACAGTAATGCCCCTCAACAACACTATGCCAAGCAGCATCACCACAGTAATGCCCCTCACCACCAAAGAAACTACTGCACTCAGCAGCATCACCACAGTAATGCCCCTCACCACCAAGCAGCAGCATCACAGTATGCCCTCACCAACCAAAAAACTACTGCTCTCAGAACATCACCACAGTAACACAATTCAGGATAACTTTCGTCTGATAGTACCTTATCCCCATTAACACACACAAACACCCTCTCCCCCCCCCTCCCTACCCACCCCGATGAGATCTTTCGTCTAAGAGCCTTAAATCGGCTGTGCTAACGCTGAAAAATACACTTTGTGCCCCTTCTTACACAAGCTTCGTTAAGGCGTTTTGGTAGCTGCAAATATAAAAAAAAGCTTTAACATGCCGAGAACACGAAATACCATCAGATTCAAATCACACACCACACACACACACACACACACACACACACACACACACACACACACACACAAGTATTGCAGGACAGCAGTTCTCCGGACAGAGGAGCGCAAAGGAACACTTTCTTGCCGAAAGATTTCCTTTCCCACCCCTCATCTCGTACAAGATCACCATCCTGTCGAAGGCCAAGGCTGGTTTGGCTGCTTATCAAATATCGACAATGCTAGCAACTGCTTCGGGGAACATCAATGCCAATGGGTGTCAATCAATCAACTCTCCGTGTCTGACAGAAAACCGCTCTTATAGCTGAGCAAGAACGGGGAAGGAGGGAGGAGGAGAGGAGAGAAGAGAGAGAGAGAGAGAGAGAGAGAGAGAGAGAGAGAGAAGAGAGAGAGAGACAGACAGACAGGCAGACAGAGAGACAGAGAAGGGGGGGGGGGAGAAATCTTACCACACGGTGTAATGGGGTTTAAAGCCCCCGCCCCCCCCCCCCCCCTACTTAACCTGTGTGGCGGGCGACAGAGCAAAGGCGTCGCCACGTGTTGTATGGGCGTTGTCGCCCTGTGGAGGTATGCTGGGGTGTATGGAGCTGGTAATACGCGAAAGAATCTATCTACACAGACACTCGCGCGCACGCACACACACACACACACACACACACCACACACACACACACACACACACCACGCTTCCAAACAAGCATGGACAGACAGACAGACAGACAGACGGACGGACGGACGGACACACAAGAGACCGGCGGTGTTGGAGGGGTCGGCAGGGAACCCCGGTGACCATTGTGAAGACTGCCAGGAGCGGAGACCGCTCTTTACAGGCACCCTGCGGCCTGCTCAGCCCTGGCGTATTCTCTACCTGTCAGCCCTCGTCAGGGCGGCCACTCCGCAGCTGCTTCACAACCTCAATAGGCTCCTCTGTCTGGGGGAGGGGGAGGAGGGAAGAAGGATCGGGGTGGGTGGAAGGGGAGGTTTCAAGGACGGAGCAGATCTCTTTTTTTTTCTTTTCTTTCTTTTCTTTTTTCAAATCCGCGCCCCGGTGAACTTTTAGACTAGTCGTGTGCTTCTGCTCAGGAATGAGCAGTCACTGATGAACTCGTTCAGCTGGTAACAAACAATTCTATGCACTGTCCACATCAACTGATTTCCACTTGCAGAATGAGCTGTATTGTCGAACTCGTTCAGCTGGTGACAAACAATTCTATACACTGTCCACATCAACTGATTTCCACTTACACAATGAGCTGTCATCGTTGAACTCGTTCAGCTGGTAACAAAACAATTATATACACTGTCCACATCAAATGATTTCCACTTACACAGAATGAGCTGTCATTGTTGAACTCGTCTAACCGGTAACACACAATTCTATACACTGTCATCATCAAATGTTGTCTCCCTGACCAAGGTATGGAGACGGGAAAAAAAAAAACCATCACCTGATATCCCCAATTTGCTGACGAAAATCTAGTCACATACACGTAGAGCAATCGGGTCATAAACACTACCACCAACTATCCCTCGTCATGCTGACAAAGGTCTAGAGTTGTGTGCATGTGCACTTGGTGTCAATCATTACTTACTGATATCCCTTCCTTATTGGCCAAAGACTCTGAGCGGAATGGATGCGATACCGGCAGATCGTTAATTCTACAGCGACTGGTGTTCTTGCTTTGTTCACCAAAGTCTGGCGTTCTGCACGCACAGCTGATTCTATCGGTTGGCACCACTGCCCCCACTGCCCTGAAGATAAAGGTCTGGGGATGATGGATGCGGACCCGTATCACCACCGGCTTGCTTACAAAGGTCGACTCCACGTAAAGCTGGGAGGAAGACCACCTGGTACCCCCACCTTCCGGACCAGAACAGATATTTGGAGGCTAACGACAAGGGTGAGCTCAGAGGAAGAAGTTACCATTATTCATCACCGTTTCAGCCTCACGTTGAAGGGTGAGCTCAAAGGAAGAAGTTAGCATTATTCATCACCGTTTCAGCCTCACGTTGAAAGGTGAGTTCAAAGGAAGAAGTTACCAGTATTCATCACCCAAGGAAGACAAGTTACATATTCATCCACGTTTCAGCCTCACGTTGAAGGGTGAGTTCAAAGGAAAAAGTTACCATTATTCATCACCGTTTCAGCCTCACGTTGAAGGGTGAGTTCCAAGGAAGAAGTTACCATTATTCATCACCGTTTCAGCCTCACGTTGATGGGTGAGTTCAAAGGAAGAAGTTACCATTATTCATCACCGTTTCAGCCTCACGTTGAAGGGCGAGTTCCAAGGAAGAAGTTACCATTATTCATCACCGTTTCAGCCTCACGTTGAAGGGTGAGTTCCAAGGAAGATGTTACCATTATTCATCACCGTTTCAGCCTCACGTTGAAGGGTGAGTTCCAAGGAAGAAGTTACCATTATTCATCACCGTTTCAGCCTCACGTTGAAGGGTGAGTTCCAAGGAAGAAGTTACCATTATTCATCACCGTTTCAGCCTCACGTTGAAGGGCGAGTTCAAAGGAAGAAGTTACCAGTATTCATCACCGTTTCAGCCTCACGTTGAAGGGTGAGTTCAAAGGAAGAAGTTACCAGTATTCATCACCGTTTCAGCCTCACGTTGAAGGGTGAGTTCAAAGGAAGAAGTTACCATTATTCATCACCGTTTCAGCCTCACGTTGAAAGGTGAGTTCAAAGGAAGAAGTTACCAGTATTCATCACCCTTTCAGCCTCACGTGAAGGGTGAGTTCAAAGGAAGAAGTTACCATTATTCATCACCGTTTCAGCCTCACGTTGAAAGGTGAGTTCAAAGGAAGAAGTTACCAGTATTCATCACTCAGCCTCACGTTGAAGGGTGAGTTCAAAGGAAGAAGTTACCAGTATTCATTCACCCAAAGGAAGAAGTTACCATTATTCATCACCGTTTCAGCCTCACGTTGAAGGGTGAGTTCAAAGGAAAAAGTTACCATTATTCATCACCGTTTCAGCCTCACGTTGATGGGTGAGTTCAAGGAAGAAGTTACCATTATTCATCACCGTTTCAGCCTCACGTTGAAGGGTGAGTTCAAAGGAAGAAGTTACAATTATTCATCACCGTTTCAGCCTCACGTTGAAGGGTGAGTTCCAAGGAAGAAGTTACCATTATTCATCACCGTTTCAGCCTCACGTTGAAGGGCGAGTTCCAAGGAAGATGTTACCATTATTCATCACCGTTTCAGCCTCACGTTGAAGGGCGAGTTCCAAGGAAGATGTTACCATTATTCATCACCGTTTCAGCCTCACGTTGAAGGGTGAGTTCAAAGGAAGAAGTTACCATTATTCACCACCGTTTCAGCCTCACGTTGAAGGGTGAGTTCCAAGGAAGACGTTACCAGTATTCATCACCGTTTCAGCCTCACGTTGAAGGGTGAGTTCCAAGGAAGAAGTTACCATTATTCATCACCGTTTCAGCCTCACGTTGAAGGTGAGTTCCAAGGAAGAAGTTACCATTATTCATCACCGTTTCAGCCTCACGTTGAAAGGTGAGTTCCAAGGAAGAAGTTACCATTATTCATCACCGTTTGAGCCTCACGTTGAAGGGTGAGTTCAAAGGAAGAAGTTACCATTATTCATCACCGTTTCAGCCTCACGTTGAAGGGTGAGTTCCAAAGAAGAAGTTACCATTATTCATCACCGTTTCAGCCTCACGTTGAAGGTGAGTTCCAAGGAAGAAGTTACCAGTATTCATCACCGTTTCAGCCTCACGTTGAAGGCGAGTTCAATGGAAGAAGTTACCATTATTCATCACCGTTTCAGCCTCACGTTCAAAACTGGTCTTCCGACCTCCTTCTTCCACCCTCCACGCCACTCACAAAACACTGTACAGCTGTGGCTGGACATCAATCCTGCCACCACACTTTTCTTTTACCTTTTCTTTTTTCTCTTAACAGTCTCACAAAATCCACCGGAAACCAAAGAATCCTGCCACCATACTTTTCTGTTACCTTTTCTTTTCCCTTAACAGTCTCACAAAATCCACCGGAAACCAAAGAATCCTGCCACCATACTTTTTCTGTTACCTTTTCTTTCCCTTAACAGTCTCACAAAATCCACCGGAAACCAAAGAATCCTGCCACCATACTTTTCTTTTACCTTTGTTCCCTTAACATTCTCACAAAATCCACCGGAAACCAAAGAATCCTGCCATCATACTTTTCTTTTACCTTTGTCCCCTTAACATTCTCACAAAATCCACCGGAAACCAAAGAATCCTGCCACCATACTTTTCTTTTACCTTTGTTCCCTGAACATTCTCACAAAATCCACCGGAAACCAAAGAATCCTGCCACCATACTTTTCTTTTACCTTTGTTCCCTTAACATTCTCACAAAATCCACCGGAAACCAAAGAACCCTGCCACCATACTTTTCTTTTACCTCTTTTCCTTAACATTCTCACAAAATCCACCGGAAACCAAAGAACCCTGCCACCATACTTTTCTTTTACCTTTTTTCCTTAACATTCTCACAAAATCCACAGGAAACCAAAGAATCCTGCCACCATACTTTTCTTTTACCTTTTTTTTCCTGAACATTCTCACAAAATCCACAGGAAACCAAAGAATCCTGCCATCATACTTTTCCTGCCACCATACTTTTCTTTTACCTTTTTTTTCCTGAACATTCTCACAAAATCCACAGGAAACCAAAGAATCCTGCCATCATACTTTTCCTGCCACCATACTTTTCTTTTACCTTTTTTCCTTAACATTCTCACAAAATCCACAGGAAACCAAAGAATCCTGCCATCATACTTTTCTTTTACCTTTTTTCCTGAACATTCTCACAAAATCCACAGGAAACCAAAGAATCCTGCCATCATACTTTTCTTTTACCTTTTTTCCTTAACATTCTCACAAAATCCACAGGAAACCAAAGAATCCTGCCATCATACTTTTCTTTTACCTTTTTTTCCTTAACATTCTCACAAAATCCACAGGAAACCAAAGAATCCTGCCACCATACTTTTCTTTTACCTTTTTTTTCCTAACATTCTCACAAAATCCACAGGAAACCAAAGAATCCTGCCACCATACTTTTCTTTTACCTTTTTTTCCTTAACATTCTCACAAAATCCACAGGAAACCAAAGAATCCTGCCACCATACTTTTCTTTACCTTTTTCCCTTAACATTCTCACAAAATCCACAGGAAACCAAAGAATCCTGCCATCATACTTTTCTTTTACCTTTTTCCTTAACATTCTCACAAAATCCACAGGAAACCAAAGAATCCTGCCATCATACTTTTCTTTTACCTTTACTTCTCTAACAATCCACAAAACCAAAACCGAAAAAAGAAACCGATGGCCATTCAGTCTGTCCTCTCTGTTGATCTCTTCTCCAAATCAAGAAACTTGTATCACTCTGAAAGGTGGCTCGGGCCGGTGGGGGGGTGGGGAGCTCTCAGAGTAGAAGATGACGAGACGAGGTTGAGATCGAGAGAGAGGACAGGTGGGTGGGTGGGGGAAGGAGAGGAGGGGGAGGAAGGAAGAGGAGAGAGAGGTGGGGAGGGGGGGGGAGGGGGTGGGGGGGGGCAGGGAGGGAGACTGGGAGACAGACGAACAGACAGACACAGACACACACACACACACACACACACACACACACACAAGAGAGAGAGAGAGAGAAAAGAGAGGCATACACTCCATCAAATGGCAATCTACATACCCAAAGGCAAGCAGCTGCTGCTGTATCCAGCCACCCCCATACCCCCCCTCCTCCTCCCCCCCCCCCCCCCCCCCCCCCCCCCGCCCCACCTCCCGGCTCTGCCGGAGGTCTGGCTGACAAGAGCGCCAAATCCCCGCCGCCACAGGTCAGTTGGACCGTTGACTGAACTAGGAGGTCACCAACAATACATGTACGTTGCTCGTCATCACCAATACATGATTCCACACTGGACATTTTATAGTGTTCATCATCACCAATACATGATTCCACACTGGACATTTCATAGTGTTCATCATCACCAATACATGATTCCACACTGGACATTTTATAGTGTACATTCCTTCGTCATCACCATGTTTCCGTGTAAACTTATAAAATCATTAAAAATCTGCTTTAGAATGGTAAATTTTCAACTGAAAAAATTAGTGCTTCACAAATCATTAAATGTGTGCATGGCGCTCGGGCATTTGGGGAGGGGGGGGGGGAGGGAAGGTGGGGAACGAAAGAGCGACGGAGGGGTAAGGAGGAAGCAAGAATATTAGGAACCCCCGACTGAGGCTTTCGTCATCGTGAAATGCTAATTATAGAATATTAGGAACCCCCGACTGAGGCTTTCGTCATCGTGAAATGTTAAATATAGAATATTAGGAACCCCCGACTGAGGCTTTCGTCATCGTGAAATGTTAAATATATAATATTAGGAACCCCCGACTGAGGCTTTCGTCATCGTGAAATGTTAAATATAGAATATTAGGAACCCCCGACTGAGGCTTTCGTCATCGTGAAATGTTAAATATAGAATATTAGCAACCCCCGACTGAGGTTTTCGTCATCGTGAAATGCTAAATACAGAATATTAGGAACCCCCGACTGAGGCTTTCGTCATCGTGTAATGCTAAATACAGAATATTAGGAACCACCGACTGAGGCTTTCGTCATCGTGAAATGCTAAATATAGAATATTAGGAACCCCCGACTGAGGCTTTCGTCATCGTGAAATGCTAAATACAGAATATTAGGAACCCCCGACTGAGGCTTTCGTCATCGTGAAATGCTAAATACAGAATATTGGGAACCCCCGACTGAGGCTTTCATCATCGTGAAATGCTAAATACAGAATATTAGGAACCCCCGACTGAGGCTTTCGTCATCGTGAAATGCTAAATACAGAATATTAGGAACCCCCGACTGAGGCTTTCGTCATCGTGAAATGCTAAATACAGAATATTGGGAACCCCCGACTGAGGCTTTCGTCATCGTGAAATGCTAAATACAGAATATTAGGAACCCCCGACTGAGGCTTTCGTCATCGTGAAATGTTAAATATAGAATATTAGGAACCCCCGACTGAGGCTTTCGTCATCGTGAAATGCTAAATACAGAATATTAGGAACCCCCGACTGAGGCTTTCGTCATCGTGAAATGCTAATTATAGAATATTAGGAACCACCGACTGAGGCTTTCGTCATCGTGAAATGCTAATTATAGAATATTAGGAACCACCGACTGAGGCTTTCGTCATCGTGAAATGCTAAATACAGAATATTAGGAACCACCGACTGAGGCTTTCGTCATCGTGAAATGTTAAATATAGAATATTTGGAACCCCCGACTGAGGCTTTCGTCATCGTGAAATGCTAAATATAGAATATCAGGAACCACCGACTGAGGCTTTCGTCATCGTGAAATGCTAATTATAGAATATTAGGAACCACTGACTGAGGCTTTCGTCATCGTGAAATGTTAAATATTGTATGACTTGTGCAACTAGCGTACCTGTTATCCTACGTGAATTTCCAATGAGCTAATCTGTGAGCGACTTCCAGATGATCCATTCCATGACTGATCATTCATTATTCCCATGACTGATCATCCTTTGCAGTAGTTCTTGGCATGACAAGGATGCCCTCACGGGCAGAGCTTCAACAAATCAAAGCACAGGTGCACTGCAGGGCAGGGGAGGGGGGAGGTCGAACGTTCATGAGTTCTAGCCAGACAGAGACAGACAGGACAACGGAAACAAAACATGGCGGGTGTTGAGACAGACAGACAGGACAACGGGAACAACAAAACACGACAGGGCATGGCGGAAAGTGGCGGTGTGGGACAGACAGACAGGACAACGGGAAACAACACAACATGGCGAGTGTTGGACAGACAGACAGGACAAACGGGAAACAACAGAAACATGGCGGGGTGTGGGACAGACAGACAGGACAACGGAAACAACAAACATGGCGGGTGGTGGTCGGCGACAGACATGACAGACAACGGCAGAAACAACAAAACATGGCGGGGTGTTGAGACAGACAGACAAGGACAACGGGAAACAGACAGACAACGAAACAAAACATGGCGGGGTTGGACACAGGGACAGAACACAAACAGGTACAACAGAAGGACAACGGAACAACAAAACATGGCGGGTGGTGGGACAGACAGACAGGACAACGGGAAACAACAAAACATGGCGGGGTGTTGGAGACAGACAGAACAGGACAACGGGGAAACAACAAAACATGGCGGGGGACAGACAGACAGGACAACGGGAAACAACAAAACATGGCGGGTGTGGACAGACAGACAGGACAACGGGAAACAACAAAACATGGCGGGGGTGGGACAGACAGACAGGACAACGGGAAACAACAAAACATGGCGGGGTGGTGGGACAGACAGGACAACGGAAACAACAAAACATGGCGGGTGTGGGACAGACAGACAGACAACGGAAACAACAAACATGGCGGGGTGGTGGGACAGACAGACAGGACAACGGGAAACAACACAACATGGCGGGGTGGTGGGACAGACAGACAGGACAACGGAACAACAAAACATGCGGGGTGGTGGGACAGACAGACAACGGAAACAACAAACATGCGGGGTGGTGGGACAGACAGAACGGAAACACAATGGGTGTGGACAGACAGGAACGGAAACAACACAACATGGCGGGTTGTTGGGACAGACAGACAACGGAACAACAACATGCGGTGTGACAGACAGACAACGAAACAACAAATGGCGGGGTGGTGGGACAGACAGACAGGACAACGGGAAACAACAAAACATGGCGGGGTGGTGGGACAGACAGACAGGACAACGGGAAACAACACAAACATGGCGGGGACACGGGCAGAAAGACATAGACAACGAGGTGGCAAGGAAAGGCGCAGCCAGAAATACGGGAAGTGACAAAAAAATGAAATGTTTAAATGGAAAAAACACAAATAATACAAGATTCCAGAGAGAGAGAGAGAGAGAGAGAGAGAGAGAGAGAGAGAGGAGAGAGAGAGAGAGAGAGAAGACAGACAGACAGACAGACAGACAGACAGACAGGCAGGCAGACAGACAGAGAGACAGACAGAGAGAGTGAAAGAGACAGAGACAAACAACAGACAGAGAGAGGACAGACAGGGAGAATCTTTCCGTTTCTAAAACGCGGAGAACGGAAAGAATGACAGACATAAAACAGAGAGAGAGAGAGAGGGGGGGGGGGGTAGGGGTCTAGCTGGATCGCCTTGCGGTTTGTTTGTTCCCTTGTGTTGTTAAACAAAGCATCTCAAATTTACCCCCGGCGGTAAACAGGAACGGAGGGGGTAACTGGGGTGCATGTCACCGCCACAAATGCTTCACCTCTATATTGGTGACGATGGTGGGAGGAGCCGGGGAGAAAGAGAGAAGGGGGGGGAGATGAGGCTGCCGGAGAGGGGGGTGGGCGCAGGAGGGGGGGGGTGGGGCGCAGGAGGGGAAATGGAAAAGGGGGTGGAGGGGAGGGTTGACACTAATGTGGCCATTGTCTGTCGACTCTCACTGACGTAGTGCTTAGCAATCACCTGCACCCCCCCCTCCCCCTCCTTCCCCATCCCTTTCCTCCCTCTCCCTTCACACATCTCCGCCCTCCTCACCCCCTCTGCGTTCATCCCGTCTCTCTGCACCTGTTCGCGATCCATCAGCTGCAAACCAAGGAATCTCTCTCTCTCTCTCTCTCTCTCTCTCTCTCTCTCTCTCTCTCTCTCTCTCTCTCTCTCATACGAACAAAAAAAAAAAACCTTTTCTTTAACTTCAAGGGGATTGCACGAATGGCGGGTGAACTGAAGAGGATTAGTTTTCTTTTTTCTTCTTTTTCCGTGCCCCCCCCCCCCCCCCCCCCCTCCCCCACTAATGGACTCATGGGTCTTCGGTCGGTTACCTTGGTTACCGGTGACTGGCTCCGGAATCACCACGTGGCACTACAGCTCGAAGCTCTAGCTTTGGGTGACTGTGGCTAAGCTGTAGCTATGGGTGAGTGTTGCTAAGCTGTAGCTGCAGCGAGTGTTGCTAAGCTGTAGCTGCGGCGAGTGTTGCTAAGCTGTAGCTGCGGTGAGTGTTGCTAAACTGTAGCTGCCGTGAGTGTTGCTAAGCTGTAGCTGCCGTGAGTGTTGCTAAGCTGTAGCTGTGGGTGAGTGTTGTTAAGCTGTAGCTCCGGTGAGTGTTGCTAAGCTGTAGCTGTGGGTGAGTGTTGCTAAGCTGTAGCTGTGGGTGACTGTGGCAAAGCTGTAGCTGTGGGTAACTGTGACTAAGCTGTAGCTGTGGGTGAGTGTTGCTAAGCTGTAGCTGTGGGTGAGTGTTGCTAAGCTGTAGCTGTGGGAGAGTGTTGCTAAGCTGTAACTGTGGCAGAGTGTTGCTAAGCTGTAGCTGTGGGAGAGTGTTGCTAAGCTGTAGCTGTGGGAGAGTGTTGTTAAGCTGTAACTTTGGTGGGTGTTGCTAAGCTGTAGCTGTGGGAGAGTGTCAAGCTGCAACTTTGGTGGGTGCTGCTAAGCTGTAGCTGTGGGAGAGTGTTGCTAAGCTGTAGCTGTGGGAGAGTGTTGCTAAGCTGCAACTTTGGTGGGTGTTGCTAAGCTGTAGCTGTGGGAGAGTGTTGCTAAGCTGTAGCTGTGGCAGAGTGTTGTTAAGCTGCAACTTTGGTGGGTGTTGCTAAGCTGTAGCTGTGGGAGAGTGTTGCTAAGCTGTAGCTGTGGGAGAGTGTTGTTAAGCTGCAACTTTGGTGGGTGTTGCTAAGCTGTAGCTGTGGGAGAGTGTTGCTAAGCTGATGCGGTGAGGGTTTGGAAGACTGGGCGATTGTTCGTCTCCGTTCAAAGCGTGGGCCTGAGAACTCTGAAGTCGGGTGTTAATCCTTCACCGTTGAAATTGACTGAATACCCATGTCCATGAAAGCGCTGCTCGCGTGCGCGCTCTTTAGAAGGGAGAGAGAAGAGAGAGGAGAGAGAGAGAGAGAGAGAGAGAGAGAGAAGACGGAGACAGAGACAGAGACAGAGCGTGTGTGTGTCTGTCTCGGTGTATTTTTGTGTTTATCTTATGTTTGTGTGTGTGACTGTGTGTGTGTGTGTGTGTGTGTGTGTGTGTGTGTGTGTGTGTGTGTGTATCTGTCTATCTTTGCATGCGAGTCTGCATGTAAGTATGTGTCTGTCTGCTTGTGGGCCAGCGTGTGTGTATGTGAGTTTGTGCAAGTGTGTGTGTGGTGTGTGTGTGTGTGTGTGTGTGTGTGTTGTGTGGCGCGCGCGCGCGCGCGCGCGCGCATCTGTGTGATTTTTATGAGTGCGTGATTGTGTGAGTGCGCGCGCGTGTTCGTGCGCATGTATGCGTGTATATTTAAGCAAGCGCGCGCGTTTGTGTGTGTGTGAAAAGAGAGAGAGAGAGAGGGGGGGGGGGGGAGGAATAGTTGGTGTTGGTTGTTTTACATTGCTTGTTCTGCTGCAAAACTTGCAACCATCACAAAAGGCCCACGAATTCGTAAACTCTTTCCCTTTTCTTTTTTTCTTTTACGCATATATCGTTACCTCCCATTTCCTGCATAGATGTACGGAAGAGCACAAAGCGTCATGAACCAAGAACGAGAGAGCGAGAAGAAGAGAGAGAGAGAAGGGGGGGTGGCAGACAGACAGACACAGGGTACTATACATTTTAATACAACCTTTTTTCGAAATTTAAAAAAAAAAAAAAAAAAAAAAAAACGGGCGGAAATAAAATTCACCACTGATTATTCCGAGGCGTGACAAAATTCCAGGGGGATAATCTGCAAAGAATACGAGCAGAAATCTGGCACGGGTGGGAGGGGGAGGAGGGAAAAGGGGGATGGGGGGCGCTGGGAGTTGTTCAGTGTAGCTCGCCCAGAGAAAAAATCCTAACTAGAATGCCCCGCTGCCTCCCCCCCCCCCCCCACCCCCCATTCTCTTCACTCTCCCCACTCCTCTCCCTTCCCAATTTCCCCCAAATCCTCTTTTCCACCTCCTTTCCCAGGGTCCTGTCTCATGTCTCTAATTAAGGGAAGTCTTTCAAAACTGATTTTTCGCTTCGCTCCGAAAAAAAGGGGGGGGGGGGGGGGGGGGGAGGATTGGAGCGGAGGATGAGAGTCAGGGACTGGAATGCAGAGCAGAGGGAGTGGGTACCATGACAGACAGACAGACACGTGGACAAGAGAGAGAGAGAGAGAGAGAGAGAGAGAGAGAGAGAGAGAGAGAGAGGACGGATGTCGGGGACGGAACAGAATCAAATCAATCAAACAGTCCGTGAGTTATTATCAACGCCTATTCAACCCAAGCTTGTGTCTACTTCATTGGTCTAGCAGGTCGACCGTACTCTCGGTCCCCCATCTACCCTCCCCCCCCCCCCCCCCCCCCCCCCCCACGCTTCCCTTGGAACTGCACCGTTTTAATCGACTTAACACCTAAACGATGTACCTCTGAAATGTACTCCCCAGGCTAACAGGTCGTGTCACAGCAATAGGTGTGCATTTCTTACACAATTTAAAAACAAACCCACCTTCCCACAAAGATTCCAACCACCAGCCCTCTTCCCACAACTGTTCCACACCCCTCCCCGGATCCCTGGGAAGCACCTTGTCTCCCCCTCTTCCACCTTTTGTTCTGCTCCATGTTTGGCCTGAGGGTATGTTGTAGGGTTTGGGGAAAGTGAGGTTCGGTGTTGGCGGTCCTGGGCATTGACGGCAGGTAGCCTCACAACTGCTGAGGATCGCCCGATCTGCCCCGCCATAGTAAGACTGCTTTCTCACTAAACCACGGAGACTGAACACACCACTTCTTGGCTTATCAAACACTACACACACCGCACGCGCGCGCGCGCGCGCACACACACACACAAACACACACACTTCCTTACGCACACACAAACACATACACACACATACACACACTCTCTCTCTCTCTCTCTCTCTCTCTCTCTCTCTCTCTCTCTCTCTCTTACACACACACACACACACACACACATATTATATATATATATATAATATATATATATATATATATATATAGCACCGTTATTGTATGCTGGATCATAATAGCTGGGTGTTTTGTTATAACCGTTATTGTATGCTGGATCATATAGCTGGGTGTTTTGTTATAACCGTTATTGTATGCTGGATCATATAGCTGGGTGTTTTGTTATAACCGTTTATTGTATGGCTGGATAATAGCTGGGTGTTTTGTTATAACCGTTATTGTATGCTGGATCATAATAGCTGGGTGTTTTGTTTATAACCGTTATTGTATGCTGGATCATATAGCTGGGTGTTTTGTTATAACCGTAAATGTATGCTGGATCATACAGCTGGGTGTGTTGTTTTCTTTTCTTTTCTTTGGGGCAGAGGGGGGCGGTCGCACTGGACTTGTTATGAAGTTGGTGTGATGACTGATCATCGGGCCGTGTGGCACGACAGACGCTCTCAGTGCCGCTGTTTGTGTGTGCTCCTCCTGTCTGTTTCCACCTCTTTCTTCCTGGGCTAGGATTACCACTGTTATTGATTCATGTAGTCGAAGTGAAGCGACGTCAGATACTGAAGAAATCTCTAACAGTAACTTTTGTTTTATATAATTAAACAAAAAAAACGTTTCAATTGAGTCATACGACTATGCATGAACTGGCGACGTTCAACACCAAGAGAAACGTTGGTCGTTAGTTTTCAGTGATAACCCCCATTGGTTTCTGATTTTTTCTCCTTGGGGGGGGGGGGGGGGGGGGGGGGAGACAGGGGGGGGGGGGGGGGGGGGGTGAGACAGGGGTGGGGGGGGGGGCAGATATAGGGTTACTCTTGGGAGAAGAGGGGGGAGTGGCTTGAGTTGGAAACGAATGTGTAAACGTAAGATGAGCTTTCTAAAACACATTTGGCGTTTTTTCCCCTTTTTTTTAAAGTAAAAAAGCGCAGAATCAACAAAAACTGTTTGCATGTCAAGACTGTTTCACTCAACAGTGATATTCAACAGCTCAAATAAAAAAAAAACTAGAACAAGATTTACTGGCACCGTTATAATATATAATACCTTTCATAATTCCGCCACATTACTTCTTCAGTAGCAAGTGAACTGTGATCCCATACAGTTGATTACACCTGTACACACTCTATTCACACAGCAAACGACTGCCCCACAGATACCACTACATTCCGGGCCTCAACTCTTTCATGAACTTGCCCACCAATCGCTCCTCTTGCCCCAGTCATAAAACTCGGGGCTAAACGCAGTTAGGGGACTCCACAACATTAAACCACCCCATACCTCCCATTTCCATCCCTCTTCTCGCCGGAACACTTTACAAAGCAATTAAACGTCTCTCTGTCTCTCTGTCCTCTCCCCCCCCCCCCCCCCCCCCCCCCCCCCCCCCCCCCCCCCCGCCTCACACAGCCAAACTTCCACCTTTAAACCACTCTGGGGGTTAGGCTGGGAAAGGAGGTGGTAGGTGTTGTCCCCTGGTACTGAGCGGTTATGGACACGCCGACACTCGACACTGTGATTTACCTTTCGCCGCCCTCCAGTTGATTACATAGCCTGTTGAAACGGGCCCAGGGGAGTTCACCCTTCGCTCACCTGGCCCGGGCCCCCTTGTGGGGTTACGGCACAACCTTTGTCACTGTCCTACTTTAAACACAAAGACTGCCAAGCCCTCCGCAACCCCCCTCTCCCCATTGTTTTCCAGCCCTTCTCCACGTCACACTGTCCTTCGCCAAGCGTTCGTCGTGTTCTGTTGAGTCGAAAGCAAGCACTTCATGATCGTTTTTCTGGTCCCCCCCCCCCCCCCCCCCCCCACCTCCCTGTTTGTTGCTTTCTTTCAACATTTTGGGTGCCATGATTTTTGTGATTAATGATGAGACTAACGTCTTAATACCTTTCATACTGAAAATTTTCTTTCTTTTTTTTTTTTTTTTTTGGGGGGGGGGGGGGGGGGGGAGGGAACAGGAAACCAGAGAAAGAAACCAATGTCGGGTAGTACGCCAGCGCATGAAAACCCACGTCCTTAAAACTCTCTCTCTCTCTCTCTCTCTCTCTCTCTCTTCCTCTCTCTCTCTCTCTCTCTCTCTAGATCTACCCATATCATATCTGGTAACTGATGAAACAATTCACATGTGTTTTCTGCTTATATTCACTTTGATCTCTAACGGGCAGAAAAGCCGGGGTCAATCTTGCAGCCCCAGTTACCCACCGTACACCCCATTACCCCCATTACCTTCGTACACCCCAGTTACCCCCGTACACCCCAGCTACCCCCGTACACCCCAGCTACCCCCGTACCCCCCACTTACCCCGTACACCCCACTTACCCCCGTACACCCCACTTACCCCCGTACACCCAGTTACCCCCGTACACTCCAGTTACCCCCGTACACCCCACTTACCCCCATACACCCCATTACCCCCGTACACCCCATTACCCCCGTACACCCCATTACCCTCGTACACCCTACTTACCCCCATACACCCCACTTACCCCCGTACACCCCCAGTTATGCAGAGTGTCACCTTAGTTCCATGGCTTTTATGCTGTACAAGACATTTCCTCTACTGCCGCAAGTTACCCCCGTACACCCCAGCTACCCCCGTACACCCAGTTACCCCCGTACACCCCAGTTACCCCGTACACACCACTTACCCCCATACACCCCATTACCCCCGTACACCCCATTACCCTCGTACACCCTACTTACCCCCGTACACCCCACTTACCCCCGTACACCCCCAGTTATGCAGAGTGTCACCTTAGTTCCATGGCTTTTATGCTGTACAAGACATTTCCTCTACTGCCGCAAGGGCTGTTTCCTCCCCCACCCCCCACCCCCACCCCCCCATGATCATGCCCCCAACCACTCCTCCCCCCACCCCTCTTCTTTCTTGCTATGTGAAACAAACCCCAGACCGAAACCTGTACTGTCCATCACACTACATGTGAGCTAACCGCTCTTGTTTGTATTGCCCCCAAACGCTGTCACCCTACACGACATGGAACCCATCCCACCGTGAAAACCATACCCTAACGGCTCTACACAACCGTAAGCTATCCCCCTCCACACATGACAAAAAAAAAAGAAAAAGAAACAGAACGGTAGGGCCGAAAAGACAGCCTTAGACACCAAGACTGGCAGACAGGAAGAAAACAGGGGAGGGGGGGAAGAAAGAATGAAGGAAAGAAGACCAGGACATCAGGTGGAAAACAATTCCTTATCTGGCTGTGATGACATGAACGGCAAGCTGTATCAGTGGTGTGTGTGTGTGTGTGTGTGTGTGTGTGTGTGTGTGTGTGTGTGTGTGTGTGATCAATATTTGTGCTTAACCAGTGCCACTGCCAATGACAAAGGGATCTGGGTGTTGCTGTTGTTGTTGCTGACGATGTGTGAGGGGAATGAATGTAATAAAGACTATAATTACTTATTTGCCTGTCAAACCAATGAACATGCTTATTTTTACATTCTTTCCATGGTAATAAAGACTATAATTACTTATTTGCCTGTAAAACTAATGAGCATGCTCACTTTAACATTATTTCCAAGGTTATAAAGATTGTTAATTACTTAATTGTCTGTCAAACAAATATGGAAAGAGAAAGCATAAAGTGAACACCCAAATAGTCTCTTTGTGTATGTGTGTGTGTGTGTGTGTGTGTGTGTGTGTGTGTGTGTGTGTGTGTGTGTGTGTGTGTGTGTGTCTTTTGAGAGACAGAGAGAGAGACAGAGACAGAGAGAGTGCGAGCGAAAGGGAAATTAATTATATACATGTGTCTATGTCTGTGTGCATATGTGAATGTGTGTATGCATGTGTGAACGTGTGTGTGTGTGTGTGTGTGTGTGTGTGTGTGTGTGTGTGTGTGTTTGTGTGTGTGTGTGCGCGCATGCATGTGTGCGTATGTGAGTGAGTGTGTGTGTGTGTGTGTGTGTGCGTGTGCAAGTGAGATACAAAAAATGTGTACATATGTGTGTGTGAATGTGCATGTACAGTTACGTATGTGTGGGTGAGTAAGTCTGTGTGTGTAAGTCTGTGTGTGTGTGTGTGTGTGTGTGTGTGTGTGTGTGTGTGTGTGTGTGTGTTTGTGAGTGTAGATTATATATATGTGAGGATGTGTATGGAAAATTGTATGTTAACACAGGGAGACAGAGAGAGTGAGACAGCCAGACACAGACAGATTGAGAGAAAGAGAAAGAGAGACGAGACAGACACAGACAGAGAGATAGTAGAGGGGGCAGGTAAAATGTTCTTTGTTCTTAACAGCACTTGTCAATGTCATGGTCCGTGTCAAGTTACTCAGATTTCATCAGGTGCACAGAATGTTTAAAAATAATTCTTCATGCTCTTTTCTATGATCCTCAAAACTTCTCTTCTCATTAAATCTGAGTAATGACAGGAAATGCGGAGGCGAGAGGGCTGAAGAAAATATAACTGAACATTTCACGCTAACATTTGACCCCCAGTTCCCAGTATTTTACCATCAATGCATCATTGTGACACTGGCAGCATTTGAAAACCTTGATCTTTGTTTTTTCAATGAATGAAACCTGAAAATAATAACTAGACGAAAAACTTACCGGAACCATAACTTTGTTTATAAGCTCAACCACAGTTTATTGCTTTAGAACAACAAAAGAAGCTTTATTTTCCTTTTAGCTGGGTGAGAGACAGGATTTTTTTTTAGTCCACTACATGCAGTTCATCACACACACACACACAACACACACACACACACACACTTAAGATCTTCCTTTTTTTCCCTTCTAAACTTTCCTTTTATGAATAATTTCAAGAGTCAGCTTTGTGTAATGAGCTCTTTTTTTTTTTTTTTAATCTATAAAGATCTTTTTCCGTTTTTTTTTTTTTCTTTCTTTCTTAGTGAATTTTTCCCAGCTGTTCAGAACAAGTTCTTTCTGATCTAACACATCTATCATACAAAAAAACTAGCGTTCACTGGTGTTTATAAAATAGCCAACAGTACAAGATTTACATGCTGAATAGTTTGGAAGCAACTACGTGAAGTCTACACAGTGTGGATGATATAATTTTAAAACAGGAAACAACAGTCTTCAAAACTACTCCAGCTTATCACAGTTTTTAACCCATTGAAATTTCCTGCACTTACAAATCTTATTCATTATCAAAACTACTAATTTTTTGTGACTTGTTTAGTCTGGTAGCCATTATATACTATTGTTTTTTTTGGAAAAAAAAGTATTCTGATTTTTGCATAGCACATATTGTTATGAACTTAACAAATCTAAGCACACCATCTAATCTGCAATCTGATAATTGAAAAACATTTAGTGTTTATAGTGTCTCCATTAAAAAAATATTTTCGCATTATTTCAAAAAAGTACATTGGTAAGAAATCTGCATTCCACAACTGCCCTAAATAAACTTGTTAATTTTCAAACACTGTCACATATCATTCATTTTCAATTTATGAATCAATTCCCAAGCAAACCAGAAAAGCTTTCTTTTTATTTTGTTTTTTGTTGTTGTCATTTTGTTTTTGAATAAAAACAGGATCAAAACAGCAAATCAAATAGCAACAAAATAAATTACTTTTGAAACAATTAGAACAGATGTAATTCCTGTACAAAACAGAATGTATTAAACACATAATTTACAGGCTCAAGTCAAGAACTACATTTTAGTGTGCTGTATGCGTACATATAGACAGCAGACTGAACCAATTTAAGTATCTCATGTACACTAATCTTTTTTCTTGAAGAAAGAAAATTCTCTTCACTCTATCATTTATTCTAATTATGAGAATCATCATTTTTTCCACAACAGCCAGATTTTGCACACAAAAAAAAGTTATCATTCACAACATGCAAACTAACACTGTTCAACTTTACTCACTTCAAAAAGATGTAATGTCCATGTGTATTAGATGATAACATGTGCATGTATGACTGAGTGTGTGTGTGTGTGTGTGTGTGTGTGTGTGTGTGTGTGTGTGTCTGTCTGTCTGTCTGTCTGTCTGTCTGTCTGTCTGTCTGTCTGTGTATACATATGCAAGTAATTAATTCATTAGGTCCATATGCCATACGACTCTTTTTCTTTGAGGGTAGGGGAGGTTGCGGGCAGGTATGCCACACTGTGTAAAAAATAATGTAGCCAAATTACCAAATGTGGAGTGCATTATAGCCAACCTGCCACACCGTGTAAAAAATAATGCAGCCAAATTACCAAATGTGGAGTGCATTATAGCCAATCTGCCACACTGTAAAAAATAATGCAGCTAAATTACCAAATGTGGAGTGCATTATAGCCAATCTGCCACACTGTAAAAAATAATGCAGCTAAATTACCAAATGTGGAGTGCATTATAGCCAATCTGCCACACTGTAAAAAATAATGCAGCTAAATTACCAAATGTGGAGTGTATTATAGCCAATCTGCCACACTGTAAAAAATAATGCAGCTAAATTACCAAATGTGGAGTGTATTATAGCCAATCTGCCACACTGTAAAAAATAATGCAGCTAAATTACCAAATGTGGAGCGTATTATAGCCAATCTGCCACACTGTAAAAAATAATGCAGCTAAATTACCAAATGTGGAGTGTATTATAGCCAATCTGCCACACTGTAAAAAATAATGCAGCTAAATTACCAAATGTGGAGCGTATTATAGCCAATCTGCCACACTGTGTAAAAAATAATGTAGCCAAATTACCAAATGTGGAGTGTATTGTAGTCAATCTGCTACACTGTGTAAAACATAATGCAGCCAAAATACCAAATGTGGAGTGTATTATAGCCAATCTGCCACACTGTGTAAAAAATAATGTAGCCTTCTAGAGATTAGCTTTTAACATTTTTCACACCTATTTTCAAATTTTGAACAAAGTTTGTCTCTTACATAACTGGTAAGATTTTCTAATTAAAAAGTCAATAAATAAAGTTTGATGTAAAACTGAAGAAAAATGCCCACACAAATTATGTCATGTGTGTGTGTGTGTGTGTGTGTGTGTGTGTGTGTGTGTGTGTGTGTGTGTGTGTGTGCGTGTGCGCGCACTCTGTGTATGTGTTGCGCACATGTTCACATACAAAATGCATGTGCATGTGTATGTGCAACTACATATGTGTGGATGTGTGTGTATCGCATACATGTATGAGTGTGTACCAGAACAAGCAAGCATGCACGATTTTGTGATACATTAGACAAAGGAGCAGGAACCTGAGATAAACTAAATTTTACTTTTTGTCTATGCATGCATACATGCCTCTGTGTGTGTGTGTGTGTACTATCATGTACCGTGACCCCTATGCATTCATACTCTTATGGCTCTCCCTCAATTAAACACCATCCTTTGCTTTGTTCTTAAACAATTCATTTTTACACTGCATGCACATGGCGGGAAATTACCCATATCAGTGCTCAATCAAAAGGCAGCCATACTGATGTAAAAAAAAAAAAAAATTCAATACAAACTAATGAAGACATCTCCTCTAATTTTCAATTAGTCTCATCTGAGTCATTCACATTATTTTTCACGCGACCATTCATGAATTCTATTTTCTTTCTACCAGAACACTGTATCCGCTAGAATGTAATAAATCACAAACAAATTAACACAAATATTTATGAGGGTTTAGAATATTCTCTAAAATCATCAAAATAAAATCTATTTCATTCATGAATTACCTGTCATTTTTTTCTACGGCATATACTGATTTGCCAGTTTTGCTAATTAATATAAAACCCATAAAACATGACACTCTAACAAAAGCAGTTTCACTTTCAGTTTTCACCGGCCTGTCGCCCAATACATTTTTTTTAGGGTTATGTACTCAATCGACTGTCTGATGCCTGCCATTCTCCCTGCTTCTTTCGGCTGGAGCCATGAAGCTTCTCCATACTGCAGAAGCAGAAGGGAGGCAGCGCAGTTGCTTCTCTCTGGAATCGATTTGAACTCCCTCGGCCAAGCCTCCACGTTCGATCACTTACCGTTGACAGCGTAGAACGGCACTTCAGCGTCGTCGAATCCTTTGGCAGCGTAGGATTTTTTCACTTCTATGCAGGTCATCTCCAGACACTGTGCCCAGGTGAACATCAGCCACAACACCGCTGCTCGGAAACACTGGGAGAGTGATAAATGCAAGGAGGCAGCCATTTTCACCACAAAAACCTGACACAGGTCTCAAAGGTCTACCGGCCCTTCGCCTACACACCGCAATCCGCGCGCACACTTTCTTCACTCGTTGACGGCTCCCGCACTAACTGGCCTTCCGCAAGATCAGCTACTATCCAGACGACACGCTGGCCGAATTGCACCGCTGACCATGGCTGGTGTGACAAGATTCTTTTTTTTTTCCTTCCGAATTTTAAACCTCTTCAGATGATAACCATCAAGCGACTCGTCGAAAACTTCTGCTACAATGCCAACGGCGCTGACTGAAACAATAACCTCACCGCGCCGTTCTAATTACCTCCCGCTTGTTCTTCGCATTCCACCAATGATAATAGAAAATAAACACAGTCTTCTCTTCCTCTGAACTATTTTATCTCCGTTGGTGCGCCACTGAAAACTATTTACGAATGTTTGCCACAGAATGTAAACTACAAAACGGTCAGTCAGTTGCGAGGCTTTTAACTGAAAAATCCGAAGAATGAAAACCCACTGCGATACTGGGGAGGGGCATGTAACAGCCCGACTGCTGCTCGTGTTTGCGCACTGCTTTGCAATGCGGTGTGTGATTGGCTGCTATTCCCGTCCTCCAGCCATTCATGATGATGGCGCGCGACGAACGCGTCGTGGGGGTGTGAACATCCAACT
>CM065732.1:70495531-70505531 GCA_033310375.1 Conus canariensis
CCCCTTCAGAAGTGGTGGTAGCCTACGCTGAATAAATCTTCTTCTTCTTCTTCTGCGTTCGATTGAAGCTGGATGCGTCAGACTTGTAACCCGGCCGCCATGATGAAGCCCGCGGTCTTCTCCAGGTCAGAACGGGCTCCCCAAAGCTGCGCCTGTAACTCCGCTCCCCCCGGCCAGGTTTTGTGTCGTAGAGCTGCGTGAGTAGGACAGCGCAGGAGGACATGTTCAGGGGTCTGGGGTCCAGTGCCGCATGGACACTGGTCAGTGTAGGTGATCTTCAGGCGGTTAAGGTGGCTCAGCAGTCTGCAGTGGCCGGTCCTCAGTCTGAAGAGGATTGTCTGCTGGTGCCTTTGGAGCTGGTGGATCGGGTCAGCACCACTCTCTGCACCCAGCCTTCTCTTCCACTGGGACTGAAACTGGTTGTGGATGATGGTCTTGGCCTCCCTGTAGGTCACGGGGTGGCTGAACTGCTCCATTTTGCTGCCTGCTTTGGAGAGAGCATCAGCTTTTTCGTTGCCCATGATCCCACAATGAGACGGAATCCACTGAAGCGTAATGACAGACTGTTTTGAGAGTTCATAGAGGGCAGCCTTGATGTCTTGCGTATGTTGTTCATTTCTTGTGTTCTGAAGTCCCTGCAGCAGAGATCGGCAGTCTGTGAAGAAGACAACCTTCTGTGATGGGCTGGCCGGTTCCAGAAAGAACCTCACTGCGTGGAGCAGTGCTATTGCCTCTGCTCTGTAGTTGGAGGAGATCTTTCCAGTAGGGAAGGCCTTGTGTGTCAATCTTCCATTGGTGTCTCTGATGAAGAACCCTGCTCCTCCATTCTTGACTGCTCCTTCTGAGGATCCATCTGTGAAGACGTGGGTCCACTCACTGGGGTTGTATTGGTTGGCGATCATCTCCTGTGCTAGAGCTTTCATTACTTGAGGGGCTTGACGGTCCATTCTTTTAATGCCAGGAACTTCGGTGATGATTGCGACATCTTCCAGGTGATTGTCTGCTGAATAAATCATTTTGTTCCATCTCTCTCTCTCTCTCTCTCTCTCTCTCTCTCTCTCTCTCTCTCTCTCTCTCTCTCTCTCTCCACTCTCTCTCTCCTATTGCATGAACCTTACCAATACGACTGTTTCTTTTTTCTATGTCATTGTTCATTGTAAACTCTACTCAGGGCGAGGACTGAACGTGTAAAAAAAAAAAAGCGTATCAGTGCGTAGATATCATATTTATAAGAAAGAAAAAAACAGAATCTCCTCTCTCCTCCTCTCTCTCTCTCTCTCTCTCTCTCTCCTCTCCTCTCTCTCTTCTCTTCTCTCTCTCCCTCTCCTCCTCCTCCTCCTCTGTCTCGTCTCTCTCTCCCTCTCTCTCTCTCTCTCTCCTCTCTCTCTCTGTCTCTCTCTCTCTCATCTCTCTCCCTCTCTCTCTGTCTGTCTGTCTCTCTCTCTCCCCTCTCTCCTCTCCTCTCTCTCTCTCTCTGTCCTCTCTCTCCTCTCTCTCTGTCTCTCTCCCTCCTCCTCTCTCTCTCCTCTCTCTCTCTCCCTCTCTCTCTCTCTCTCTCTCCTCCTCTCTCTTCTCTCTCCTCCCTCTCTCCCTCTCTCTCCTCTCCCTCTCTCTCTCTCCCTCTCTCTCTCTCTCCTCTCTCTCTCTCTCCTCTCCCCCTCTCTCTCTCTCTCTCGTCTCTCCTCTCTCTCCTCCTCCCTCTCTCTCTCTCTGTCTCTCTCTCTCTCCTCTCTCTCTCTCTCTCTCCCTCCTCTCTCTCCTCTCTCTCTCTCTCTCTCTCTCTCCTCATGCGTTCGTGCTCACTTGAGATCGAAATGCGCGTGTATGATTGTGAAATCTTAGACCCTCCTCCCTCCCTCTCTCCCTCCCCACGCCCTCCCTCTCTCCATCCCCACGCCCTCAGGGTTCAAATCAAATTCACGCCAAAGCTGTCACAGCGCCCTCCCCCTTCCACAACCCCCCTCCCCTCCCTCCCGCTCTCGCTCATCTCCCCCATCCTTAATCTCAGTCCACCGTGCCGCTTTTTGCGAGCCGTAAGGAGAACGGAGGAAGCGGAGAGGGGTGTGTGTGTGGGGGGGGAGGGGGGAGGTATTACGAGAGCCGGAGACGGAGGAGCCAAGAGGATGAAGTGACAAATGAGTTGTACCAAGCTGTGGCGCCCTGCAGGACACACTGGGGGAGAGACATGGAGGGGGGGGGGTGATGTTCCCTGCAGGACACACTGGCGGGGGGGGGGGGGGAGGGGGACGGTGATGTTCCCTGCAGGATACATGGGGGGGAGACATGGAGGGGGAGGACGGTGATGTTCCCTGCAGGACACACTGGGGGAGAGACATGGAGGGGGGGACGGTGATGTTCCCTGCAGGACACACTGGGGGGGGAGAGACATGGAGGGGGGGACGGTGATGTTCCCTGCAGGACACATGGGGGGAGACATGGAGGGGGGGGGAGGACGGTGATGTTCCCTGCAGGACACACTGGGGGAGAGAGACTGCAGGACGGGGGAGGGGAGGGGGGACGGTGATGTTCCCTGCAGGACACATGGGGGGAGAGACATGGAGGGGGGGGACGGTGATGTTCCCTGCAGGACACACTGGGGGGAGAGACATGGAGGGGTGGGGGGGGGGACGGTGATGTTCCCTGCAGGACACACTGGGGGGAGAGACATGGAGGGGGGGACGGTGATGTTCCCTGCAGGACACACTGGGGGGAGGACATGGAGGGGGGGGGGGACGGTGATGTTCCCTGCAGGAACACTGGGGGGGAGACATGGAGGGGGGGACGGTGATGTTCCCTGCAGGACACACTGGGGGGGAGAGACATGGAGGGGGGGGACGGTGATGTTCCCTGCAGGACACATGGGGGGGAGACATGGAGGGGGGGGACGGTGATGTTCCCTGCAGGACACACTGGGGGGAGAGACATGGAGGGGGGACGGTGATGTTCCCTGCAGGACACACTGGGGGGAGACTGAGGGGGACGGTGATGTTCCTGAGGACACTGGGGGGGAGGACGGTGGGGGACGGTGATGTTCCCTGCAGGACACACTGGGGGAGAGACATGGAGGGGGGGGGGGGGGGACGGTGATGTTCCTGCAGGACACTGGGGGGGACATGGAGGGGAGGGGGGGACGGGATGTTCACTGAGGACACACTGGGGGTGAGACATGGGGGGGTGGGGTGGGGGGGGGAGGACGGTGATGTTCCCTGCAGGACACACTGGGGGAGAGAGACATGGAGGGGGGGGGGAGGACGGTGATGTTCCCTGCAGGACACACTGGGGGTGAGACATGGAGGGGATGGGGGTGGGGGTGGGGGGACGGTGATGTTCCCTGCAGGACACACTGGGGGAGAGACATGGAGGGGTGGGGTGGGGGGGGAGGACGGTGATGTTCCCTGCAGGACACACTGGGGGAGAGACATGGAGGGGGGGGACGGTGATGTTCCCTGCAGGACACACTGGGGGGGAGACATGGAGGGGGGGGGGGACGGTGATGTTCCCTGCAGGACACACTGGGGGGGAGAGACATGGAGGGGGGGACGGTGATGTTCCCTGCAGGACACACTGGGGGGGAGACATGGAGTGGGGGGGACGGTGATGTTCCCTGCAGGACACACTGGGGGGGAGAGACATGGATGGGGGGACGGTGATGTTCCCTGCAGGACACACTGGGGGGGAGAGACATGGAGGGGGCGGGGACGGTGATGTTCCCTGCAGGACACACTGGGGGAGAGACATGGAGGGGTGGGGTGGGGGGGGGGGGAGGACGGTGATGTTCCCTGCAGGACACACTGGGGGGGAGAGACATGGAGGGGGGGACGGTGATGTTCCCTGCAGGACACACTGGGGGGGAGAGACATGGAGGGGGGGACGGTGATGTTCCCTGCAGGACACACTGGGGGGGGAGAGACATGGAGGGGGGGACGGTGATGTTCCCTGCAGGACACACTGGGGGAGAGACATGTCTCTGGCCAGAGAGTGCAGAACTGCAGATGCAGCTTTGGGGCAGCCGTCAAGATCTCGAGAAGACTGTGGGTTTCATCATGGCGACAGGATTGAAGATCTGACACAAGCAAAAAAATCGACCGTAGAAGAAGAAGAAGAAGACAACGAAGAAGAAGAAGATGACGACGACGACGACGACGACGACAGAGAAGAAGAAGAAGAAGAAGAAGAAGAAGAAGAAGAAGAAGAAGAAGAAGAAGAAGAAGAAGAAAGAAGATGACGAAGAAGAAGAAGGAGAAGAAGAAGAAGACGACGACGACGACGACGACGACGAAGAAGAAGAAGAAGAAGAAGAAGAAGAAGAAGAAGAAGAAGAAGAAGAAGAAGACGAAGAAGAAGAAGAAGAAGACATGTCGTCTAACTGGAATACGTTCTTTACGGAATTCCTTTTCACACTCTATATTGTTGACTAGTACAGTTTGCGGGCATTTACTAGTCGAGGATTATGAGGCTAAAACAACGCAAAACAAAACCGTCGAATGCCGAAAAAGAAGATGAACAAGGGCCTGCATTTCCCAGAGCTGTGAAAACGAGCGAGTTTGGGGGGAGAAAAAAAGGGCTGGGGGGAGGACGAAGAGGGGATGGGAGAGATGGGGGGAATATGGGATGTGGGGGGGGGGGGGAGCTGTGGGGGAAAATGCCATTCATGATCTGTGAATATTTTTTTCATATAGCTTGAAATTAGTGTGCAGAAAATATTTTTTCTCAATGAAAGAAAAGAAAGAAAGAAAACAAAAGGGTACTCTGCCTAGGGTGCAACTAGAACTACATCAATCGACGAAATAAAGAACTACATCAATCGACGAAATAAAGAATTACATCAATCGACGAAATAAAGAACTACATCAATCGACGAAATAAAGAACTACATCGATCGACGAAACAAAGAACTACATCGATCGACGAAACAAAGAACTACATCAATGGACAAAATTAGGAACTACGTCAATAGACGAAATAAAGAACTACGTCAATGGACAAAATTAGGGGCTACACAAATCGATGAAATAAAGAAATACATCAATCGACAATATAAAGAACTACATCAATCGACGAAATTAAGTCGGTAAAATGTTGACATGTTTGGTTGTCAGTCTGTTTTGGAATGTTGCCTCCGTGTCCATGAAATGTGTGTGTGTGTGTGTGTGTGTGTGTGTGTGTGTGTGTGTGTGTGTGTGTGTGTGTGTGTGTGTGTGTGTGTGTGTGTGTGCGTGTGTGCGTGTGTGTGTGTCTGTGTGTCTGTGTGTGTCTGTGTCCGTGTGTGTGTGTCTGTGCCTGTGTGCGTGTGTGTGTGTGTGTGTGTGGTGGGGGGGGGGGGGGGCGCGCTTGTGACGAGTTTAGCTGTAATTGAAGTGAACGATTCAGCTATCATGAAGTGAATCATTTGGTTGTGAATGAAGTGTACAATATAGACCTCTTTGAACACTTGAGCTGAAGCTGTGGCAGTGAATCATTTGGTTGTGAATGAAGTGTACAATATAGACCTCTTTGAACACTTGAGCTGAAGCTGTGGTAGTGAATCATTTGGTTGAGAATGAAGTGTAGACCTCTTTGAACACTTGTGCTGAAGCTGTGGTAGTGAATCATTTGGTTGTGAATGAAGTGTACAATACAGACCTCTTTGAACACTGGAGCTGAAGCTGTGGTAGTGAATCATTTGGTTGTGAATGAAGTGTACAATATAGACCTCTTTGAACACTTGTGCTGAAGCTGTGGTAGTGAATCATTTGGTTGTGAATGAAGTGTACAATATAGACCTCTTTGAACACTTGAGCCGAAGCTGTGGTAGTGAATCATTTGGTTGTGAATGAAGTGTAGACCTCTGTGAACACTTGTGCTGAAGCTGTGGTAGTGAATCATTTGGTTGTGAATGAAGTGGACAATATAGACCTCTTTGAACACTGGAGCTGAAGCTGTGTCAGTGAATCATTTGGTTGTGAATGAAGTGTAGACCTCTTTGAACACTGGTGCTGAAGCTGTGGTAGTGAATCATTTGGTTGTGAATGAAGTGTACAATATAGACCTCTTTGAAAACTGGAGCTGAAGCTGTGGTAGTGAATCATTTGGTTGTGAATGAAGTGTACAATACAGACCTCTTTGAACACTTGTCTGAAGCTGTGGCAGTGAATCATTTGGTTGTGAATGACGTGTACAATATAGACCTTTTTGAACACTGGAGCTGAAGCTGTGGTAGTGAATCATTTGGTTGTGAATGAAGTGTAGACCTCTGTGAACACTTGTGCTGAAGCTGTGGTAGTGAATCATTTGGTTGTGAATGAAGTGTACAATATAGACCTCTTTGAACACTTGAGCTGAAGCTGTGGTAGTGAATCATTTGGTTGTGAATGAAGTGTACAATATAGACCTCTTTGAACACTTGAGCTGAAGCTGTGGCAGTGAATCATTTGGTTGTGAATGAAGTGTACAATAGAGACCTCTTTGAACACTGGAGCTGAAGCTGTGGTAGTGAATCATTTGGTTGTGAATGAAGTGTACAATAGAGACCTCTTTGAACACTTGTGCTGAAGCTGTGGTAGTGAATCATTTGGTTGTGAATGAAGTGTAGACCTCTGTGAACACTTGTGCTGAAGCTGTGCTAGTGAATCATTTGGTTGTGAATAAAGTGTACAATATAGACCTCTTTGAACACTGGAGCTGAAGCTGTGGTAGTGAATCATTTGGTTGTGAATGAAGTGACAATTAGACCTCTTTGAACACTGGAGCTGAAGCTGTGGTAGTGAATCATTTGGTTGTGAATGAAGTGTAGACCTCTTTGAACACTGGGCTGAAGCTGTGGTAGTGAATCATTTGGTTGTGAATGAAGTGTACAATATAGACCTCTTTGAACACTTCAGCTGAAGCTGTGGTAGTGAATCATTTGGTTGCGAATGAAGTGTACAATATAGACCTCTTTGGACACTGGAGCTGAAGCTGTGGTAGTGAATCATTTGGTTGCGAATGAAGTGTACAATACAGACCTCTTTGAACACTTGAGCTGAAGCTGTGGTAGTGAATCATTTGGTTGTGAATGAAGTGTACAATATAGACCTCTTTGAACACTTGAGCTGAAGCTGTGGTAGTGAATCATTTGGTTGTGAATGAAGTGTACAATATAGACCTCTTTGAACACTGAGCTGAAGCTGTGGCAGTGAGTCATTTGGTTGTGAATGAAGTGTACAATACAGACCTCTTTGAACACCTGTGGTAGTGAATCATTTGGTTGTAAATGAAGTGTACAATATAGACCTCTTTGAACACTTGAGCTGAAGCTGTGGCAATGAATCATTTGGTTGTGAATGAAGTGTACAATATAGACCTCTTTGGACATTGGAGCTGAAGCTGTGGTAGTGAATCATTTGGTTGTGAATGAAGTGTACAATACAGACCTCTTTGAACACTTGAGCTGAAGCTGTGGTAGTGAATCATTTGGTTGTGAATGAAGTGTACATATAGACCTCTTTGGACATTGGAGCTGAAGCTGTGGTAGTGAATCATTTGGTTGTGAATTGAAGTGTAGACCTCTTTGAACACTTGAGCTGAAGCTGTGGTAGTGAATCATTTGGTTGTGAATGAAGTGTAGACCTCTGTGAACACTGGAGCTGAAGCTGTGGTAGTGAATCATTTGGTTGTGAATGAAGTGTAGACCTCTTTGAACACTGGAGCTGAAGCTGTGGCAGTGAATCATTTGGTTGTGAATGAAGTGTATAGACCTATTTGAACACTTGTGCTGAAGCTGTGGTAGTGAATCATTTGGTTGTGAATGAAGTGTACAATATAGACCTCTCTTTGAAACACTGGAGCTGAAGCTGTGGTAGTGAATCATTTGGTTGTGAATGAAGTGTACAATATAGACCTCTTTGAACACTTGAGCTGAAGCTGTGGTAGTGAATCATTTGGTTGTGAATGAAGTGTACAATATAGACCTCTTTGAACACTTGAGCTGAAGCTGTGGCAGTGAATCATTTGGTTGTGAATGACGTGTACAATATAGACCTCTTTGAACGCTTGGGCTGAAGCTGTGGCAATGAATCATATGGTTGTGAATGAAGTGTACAATATAGACCTCTTTGAACACTTGAGCTGAAGCTGTGGCAGAGTCATTTGGTTGTGAATGAAGTGTACAATACAGACCTCTTTGAACACCTGTGGTAGTGAATCATTTGGTTGTGAATGAAGTGTACAATATAGACCTCTTTGAACACTTGAGCTGAAGCTGTGGTAGTGAATCATTTGGTTGTGAATGAAGTGTACAATATAGACCTCTTTGAACACTTGAGCTGAAGCTGTGGTAGTGAATCATTTGGTTGTGAATGAAGTGTACAATATAGACCTCTTTGAACGCTGGAGCTGAAGCTGTGGTATTGAATCATTTGGTTGTGAATGAAGTGTACAATATAGACCTCTTTGAACACTTGAGCTGAAGCTGTGGTAGTGAATCATTTGGTTGTGAATGAAGTGTACAATATAGACCTCTGTGAACACTTGAGCTGAAGCTGTGGTAGTGAATCATTTGGTTGTGAATGAAGTGTTGACCTCTTTGAACACTGGAGCTGAAGCTGTGGCAGTGAATCATTTGGTTGTGAATGAAGTGTAGACCTCTTTGAACACTGGATCTGAAGCTGTGCTAGGCTTACAGACGCATGGCAAAGCCGGCACGATGACAACACTCACTGCCCAGATCAGTTTGGTACCGCTGCAATTAATAATAAACGAAAGAGTTAAAAAAATAAAAAAAATAAAAAAAAAGCTTGGCATTTCAACGGTCGCGCACTGCAAAATGGATGCAGTGGCCCCCAAATAATTGAGTGATATGGGCATTCGTTAGGCGCAATAAATAATGAAACGCACAAGCTTGGCATTTCAGCACGGACTGCCCAAAACGGGTGCAATCTCCCCAAACGATTAAATGACACCAACATTTATATCAATCATTGTCACAGGCACCGCCAGTTAATTCTGCTTCTGCTGCTGCTGACATTTTTGTTAGAGCGTATTAACTCTTAGCCGATAGCGTGTGACGACTGATGCTGCTGCTGCTGACCTAATGTAGTTAGACTGTATGATGTGACAGCCAGTAGCTTGTTGTTATTGCTGCTGCTGCTGCTGCTGCTGCTGCTGCTGCTGCTGCTGCTGCTGCTGCTGCTGCCATAGTGTTGCACTTTTGGGTTAGATGGTAGCCAGAAGTTCCTAGCTGTCGATGTTGCTGCTGTTGCTATAGGTTTGCCTTCGTTCTGTCATTTGCTATAGGTTTACATCCCTTCTATCATTTCTTATCGCTTTACTTTCGTTCCATCATTTTCTATAGCTTTACTTTCGTTCTCTCATATGTTATATGCTTACTTTCGTTCCATCATTTTCTATAGCTTTACTTTCGTTCTCTCATTTGTAAGATGCTTACTTTCGTTCTATCATTACTTTGCTATATGTTTACTTTCGTTCTCTTCTTTGCTGTAGGTTTACTTTCGTTCTCTTCTTTGCCGTAGGTTTAGTTTCGTTCTATTGTTTGTAATAGGTTTACTTTCGTTCTATTGCTTGCTGTAGGTTTATTTTCGTTCTCTTCTTTGCAATAGGTTTACTTTCGTTCTGTTGCTTGCAGTAGGTTTACTGTCGTTCTATTGTTTGCAATAGGTTTACTTTCGTTCTATTGTTTGCAATAGGTTTACTGTCGTTCTATTGTTTGCAATAGGTTTACTGTCGTTCTATTGTTTGCAATAGGTTTACTGTCGTTCTTTGTTTGCAATAGGTTTACTTTCGTTCTATTGTTTGCAATAGGTTTACTGTCGTTCTATTGTTTGCAATAGGTTTACTTTCGTTCTGTTGCTTGCAGTAGGTTTACTGTCGTTCTATTGTTTGCAATAGGTTTACTTTCGTTCTATTGTTTGCAATAGGTTTACTGTCGTTCTATTGTTTGCAATAGGTTTACTGTCGTTCTATTGTTTGCAATAGGTTTACTTTCGTTCTATTGTTTGCAATAGGTTTACTTTCGTTCTATTGT
>CM065732.1:70510531-70523031 GCA_033310375.1 Conus canariensis
ACCTTTTGAAGTACCTAACGATAGAGGTTACAGAAAGAGATAGGGGAAACACCTTTTGAAGTACTTAACGACAGAAGTAACAGAAAGAGATGGGGAAACACCTTTTGAAGTACCTAACGATAGAGGTTACAGAAAGAGATGGGGAAACACCTTTTGAAGTACCTTGCGATAAGAGTTACAGAAAGAGATGGGGGAAACACCTTTTGAAGTACCTAACGATAGAAGTTACAGAAAGAGATGGGGAAACACCTTTTGAAGTACCTAACGATAAGAGTTACAGAAAGAGATAGGGGAAACACCTTTTGAAGTATATAACGATAGAAGTTACAGAAAGAGATGGGGAAACACCTTTTGAAGTACCTAACGATAAGAGTTACAGAAAGAGGCGGGGGAAACACGTTTGGGTGTACCTAACGATTTGAGCTAAGGAAAGACGCGCGTGGGGGTTGGGTTTGGGGGGGGGGGGGGTGCAAAAACAAGCAATAAAGGTCGATGATAGTATCTTGACAAATCAAGATAAAGAAAAAATGTCTTAATACGTATGTCAGATTATGAGCGTCTTGTCCTGCTCACTTTATACATATGGCGGCATCTTCCTCGTGTGCCTTGAAGAAAAACAGCAATACATTTGTGATTGTTCCCCTTTTCCTCCTTTTTTTCCACATTAGTAGATTGAATTGTCTACACCCTCGTAGTGTAATCTTTCCTCGTGTGTATGTTTCTTTATTTTGAACTCCACTCTGAAACTGTGTATTTATTTATATGCTGTTGTGCTGATGTAAAGAAAAACACACACAAAATTCTCCTAGCCTTTGCAAGATTTGCTTCTCATCAAAAAAAGCAAACTTTCCTTTTAAAAAAAAACCTGAAAAAAATGTCTCCTTGTTTATACAAGAGTTACCTCTGAATAAGACATGCTCCATTCAAAGCCTGGTTTTGTTCGGTCTGAAACATTTTTCTCCTCATCCATTCTAGACTGGCCTCTGAATATAGACTGTCTTCCCTTTAAAAACTGGAATAGTTTTTCACACGTACTTCTATGGGTCGTTACGGAGAAGTTCCACTGTACGATTGCTACTGCTACTACTACTACTACTACTATTGTTACTACTGCTGATACTTTTACTGCTACTGCTACTTCTGCTACAACAACAACAAATACCAGTTATTTTTGGCCGACCCATCTAACACACAGGAAATGAGAAATGGAACCTCTGTCCCTATGTTAGAAACTGCATGCAAACTAGAAGCACCACAAACGAAGAAATGGAAGAAGAAGAAGAAGAGAAGAAAGAAGAAGAAGAAGAAAGTAACAAACAAACAAAGTCAGATAGAAGAAGAAAGAAGAAGAAAAAGAAGAAGAAGAAGAAGAAGAAGAGAAGAAGACGAAGACGAAGACGAAGGAGGAGGAGGAGGAAAAGGAGAAGGAGAAGGAGGAGAAAGAGAAGAAGAAAAAAAAAAGCAGAAAGAAAGAAAGTGATTAAAACAATTTGAAAAAGATAAGAAGAACAAGAAAGAAGGAAAGAAGGAAAGAAAAAGAAAGAATGAAAGAAAGAAAGAAAGATCTGAAAAGATAAACAGTACGAAAGGAAGGCTATAAAAGCCGAGAATCGAACCCTTGACCTCGTGATAGAAAGAAGGTGCATTATCATTTGTGCTCCAAACCTTCGTTCCTGCTGACAGTGCAAAATGACAACTGACAACTGCAGAGGTATATGGACGCTATGTTGATCTTCAGATAGGTTGTTACATGACAACGTTAAGTGTAATCATTTTGTTGTTAAAAGCGAAGAACGTAGTGTTGATCTCCTCTTGGTTTCTCTTTCTATACAATGTGAACTATGGGAAGAGATGGGGCCCGCACGGTAGAAAGCCACGCTCTCTGTGTCGTCAGCACAACACTGCGCCACTCAGCTCAAGTGCCTGCTAACAGAGTGAGCTCCCTTTACGCTGGTCAGTGTCACGTGGTCTCAGTTTCCTGAGTGAGATGACAAGAGTGGAGATGGAAAGATTCTGGGTTTATGTTTGGGTCTACAGATCATCTTGACACCTTGTCTTTCGTCAACCGGCGACGGAGAAAAAAAAACCTGTTGGTGAATGGAATTTGACAATTACATATGCGTAGGTCACATGTTACAGATTAACGTGCACCTTTGAACCGGAAGAAGGCACGCATACACACACACACACAAACACACACACACGCACACACGCACGCACGCACGCACGCACGCACGCATGCACGCACGCACGCACGCACGCACGCACGCATGCACGCACGCACGCACGCACGCACGCACACACACAACCGAGCGGTTAATGTTAAAGGATTGGAAATCTCTCCGCTCCCTGAATTGGAAGTCAAACAATAATAATCTAAAATGGAAGAAAACCTCCTTCCCTCATCAAAGTAGTGAGCCGTTTGTGTGACACGCATTCTACATCAACATCGCTGATCACTTTTTTTCCTTTACCCAACACGACGGGGACGGAAGGAGCGGGAGGGGAAGGGGGCAGGGGAGGGAAGGGGGGAAAGTCTGGAGAGAGAGAGAGAGAGAGAGAGAGAGGGGGGGGGGAATGGGGTAAGATCGATCATGTTTCATTTCCTAGGTCCCGTCCTTTACGTTACATTTCGCTTTTCATTTATTAACCCTTTCTCTTCTGTCTCTTCATTTATCATCCCTTTCTCTTCTGTCTCTTCATTTATCATCCTTTTCTCTTCTGTCTCTTCATTTATTATGCTTTTCTTTTCTGTCTCTTCATTTATTATCCTTTTCTCTTCTGTCTCTTCATTTATCATCCCTTTCTCTTCTCTCTCTTCATTTATTAACCCTTTCTCTTCTGTCTCTTCATTTATCATCCCTTTCTCTTCTGTCTCTTCATTTATCATCCCTTTCTCTTCTGTCGCTTCATTTATCATCCCTTTCTCTTCTATCTCTTCATTTATCATCCCTTTCTCTTCTGTCTCTTCATTTATTATCCTTTTCTCTTCTGCCTCTTCATTTATCATCCCTTTCTCTTCTGTCTCTTCATTTATTATCCCTTTCTCTTCTGTCTCTTCATTTATTATCCTTTTCTCTTCTGTCTCTTCATTTATTATCCCTTTCTCTTCTCTCTTCATTTATTAACCCTTTCTCTTCTGTCTCTTCATTTATCATCCCTTTCTCTTCTGTCTCTTCATTTATTAACCCTTTCTCTTCTGTCTCTTCATTTATTATTCCTTTCTCTTCTGTCTCTTCATTTATCATCCCTTTCTCTTCTGTCTCTTCATTTATTAACCCTTTCTCTTCTGTCTCTTCATTTATTATTCCTTTCTCTTTGTCTCTTCATTTATCATCCCTTTCTCTTCTGTCTCTTCATTTATTAACCCTTTCTCTTCTGTCTCTTCATTTATTAACCCTTTCTCTTCTGTCTCTTCATATATTATCCCTTTCTCTTCTGTCTTTTTCAATGACAATGATCGGTTTTGTTTCTATTGTCACACCAAATCTTCGCCACAATCAATAAAATAAAAATAGAACCTCATAGAGAGTGGCTACGAACCGGGCGCTGTTCGACTGTTGGAATGGGCTTTGAAATGCAGCTCTCGTGGGGATGGGTATTGTTTTTACCGACTTTAAAAAAAATTCAAAAAGGAAAAAAAAAAAAAGAAAAAAAAAAAGAGCCGGGGCTGGAATGGTGGTGGTGGGGGGGGGGGGGCAAGGAGGGGGTGGGGATCTGAGATGAACATGGGGGTGGTAGTGTGGACAGATTGGTGCAGGGGGGGAGGGGGGGAGGGGAGCTGTGGATGGACTGCTGGGAGTAGACAGAGAGAGACATGACAGTGTCAGGTTGTTACTGAATGAACTGCTGGGAGTAGACAGAGAGAGACATGACAGTGTCAGGTTGTTACTGAATGGAGTGCTGGGAGTAAACAGACAGAGACATGACAGTGTCAGGTTGTTAATGAATGGACTACTGGGAGTAGACAGAGAGAGACATGACAGTGTCAGATTGTTACTGAATGGACTGCTGGGAGTAGACAGAGAAAGACACGACAGTGTCAGGTTGTTACTGAATGGACTGCTGGGAGTAGACAGAGACATGACAGTGTCAGGTTGTTACTGAATGGACTGCTGGGGGTAGACAGAGAGAGACATGACAGTGTCAGGTTGTTACTGAATGGACTGCTGGGAGTAGACAGAGACATGACAGTGTCAGGTTGTTACTGAATGGACTGCTGGGAGTAGACAGAGAAAGACATGACAGTGTCAGGTTGTTACTGAATGGACTGCTGGGAGTAGACAGAGAAAGACATGACAGTGTCAGGTTGTTACTGAATGGACTGCTGGGAGTAGACAGAGAGAGACATGACAGTGTCAGGATGTTACTGAATGGACTGCTGGGAGTAGACAGAGACATGACAGTGTCAGGTTGTTACTGAATGGACTGCTGGGAGTAGACAGAGAGAGACATGACAGTGTCAGGTTGTTACTGAACGGACTGCTGGGAGTAGACAGAGACATGATAGTGTCAGGTTGTTACTGAATGGACTGCTGGGGGTAGACAGAGACATGACAGTGTCAGGTTGTTACTGAATGGACTGCTGGAAGTAGACAGAGACATGACAGTGTCAGGTTGTTACTGAATGGACTGCTGGGAGTAGACAGAGAGAGACATGACAGTGTCAGGTTGTTACTGAATGGACTGCTGGGAGTAGACAGACAGATACATGACAGTGTCAGGTTCTTACTGAACGGACTGCTGGGGGTAGACAGACAGAGACATGACAGTGTCAGGTTGTTACTGAATGGACTGCTGGGGGTAGACAGAGAGAGACATGACAGTGTCAGGTTGTTACTGAATGGACTGCTGGGAGTAGACAGAGAGAGACATGACAGTGTCAGATTGTTACTGAATGGACTGCTGGGAGTAGACAGAGAGAGACATGGCAGTGTCAGGTTGTTACTGAATGGACTGCTGGGGGTAGACAGAGACATGACAGTGTCAGGTTGTTACTGAATGGACTGCTGGGAGTAGACAGAGACATGACAGTGTCAGGTTGTTACTGAATGGACTGCTGGGAGTAGACAGAGAGAGACATGACAGTGTCAGGTTGTTACTGAATGGACTGCTGGGAGTAGACAGACAGATACATGACAGTGTCAGGTTGTTACTGAACGGACTGCTGGGGGTAGACAGAGAGAGACATGACAGTGTCAGGTTGTTACTGAATGGACTGCTGGGGGTAGACAGAGAGAGACATGACAGTGTCAGGTTGCTACTGAATGGACTGCTGGGAGTAGACAGAGAGAGACATGACAGTGTCAGGTTGTTACTGAATGGACTGCTGGGAGTAGACAGAGAGAGACATGGCAGTGTCAGGTTGTTACTGAATGGACTGCTGGGGGTAGACAGAGACATGACAGTGTCAGGTTGTTACTGAATGGACTGCTGGGGGTAGACAGACAGATACATGACAGTGTCAGGTTGTTACTGAACGGACTGCTGGGAGTAGACAGACAGAGACATGACAGTGTCAGGTTGTTACTGAATGGACTGTTGGGAGTAGACAGAGAAAGACATGACAGTGTCAGGTTGTTACTGAATGGACTGCTGGGAGTAGACAGAGACATGACAGTGTCAGGTTGTTACTGAATGGACTGCTGGGAGTAGACAGACAGAGACATGACAGTGTCAGGTTGTTACTGAACGGACTGCTGGGAGTAGACAGACAGAGACATGACAGTGTCAGGTTGTTACTGAATGGACTGCTGGGAGTAGACAGAGACATGACAGTGTCAGGTTGTTACTGAATGGACTGCTGGGGGTAGACAGAGAGAGACATGACAGTGTCAGGTTGTTACTGAATGGACTGCTGGGAGTAGACAGAGACATGACAGTGTCAGGTTGTTACTGAATGGACTGCTGGGAGTAGACAGAGAAAGACATGACAGTGTCAGGTTGTTACTGAATGGACTGCTGGGAGTAGACAGAGACATGACAGTGTCAGGTTGTTACTGAACGGACTGCTGGGGGTAGACAGAGAGAGACATGACAGTGTCAGGTTGTTACTGAATGGACTGCTGGGGGTAGACAGAGGCATGACAGTGTCAGGTTGTTACTGAATGGACTACTGGGAGTAGACAGAGACATGACAGTGTCAGGTTGTTACTGAATGGACTGCTGGGAGTAGACAGAGAGAGACATGACAGTGTCAGGTTGTTACTGAATGGACTGCTGGGAGTAGACAGAGACATGACAGTGTCAGGTTGTTACTGAATGGACTGCTGGGAGTAGACAGAGACATGACAGTGTCAGGTTGTTACTGAATGGACTGCTGGGGGTAGACAGAGAGAGACATGACAGTGTCAGGTTGTTACTGAATGGACTGCTGGGAGTAGACAGAGAGAGACATGAAAGTGTCAGGTTGTTACTGCTATTTGCACCGAATTCCTTCGTGCCTAATGGCTTTAAACACCCCAGTGTTCACGCGCCCAATGCTCTTCACACCATACACACATACACACACACAAACACACATGCGCACGCACGCACGCAAACACGCACACACATACACACGCAAGCACTCACTCACACCACACACACACACACACGCGGCGCGCGCGCGCGCGCGCGCAAACGCCCACGCACACACATACACGCATATTGAGTGCGCGCGCACGCACGCGTGCGTACTCATACACATACAAGTGGCGTGCGCGCGCGCGCCGCGCGCTATGTGTGTGTCTGTGTGTCTGTGTGTGAGTGGTATGTGTGTGTGCATCTGTGTGTGTGTCTGTGTGTCTGTGTGTATGTTTGTGAGTGTGTGAATGTGTGTGTGTGTGCGTGTGTGTGTGTGTGTGTGTGTGTGTGTGTGTGTGTGTGTGTGTGTGTGTGTGTCTGTGTGTGTCTGTGTGTGTGTTGTGTGTATGTGTGTGAGTGTGTGTTGTGTGTGTGTGTGTGGTTGTTGTGTCTGTATGTATGTGTGTGAGTGTGTGTATGTGTGTGTGTGTGTGTGTGTGTGTGTGTGTCTGTGTGTATGTGTGTGAGTGTGTGTATGTGTGTGTATGTGTATGAGTGTGTGTGTGTGTGTGTGTGTGTGTGTGTGTGTGTGTGTGTGTGTGTGTGTGTGTGTGTGTGTGACAGGGATGAGAGAGACACAGATGAAGAGAAAGAAGGACACACATGACGAAATTTAGTCAGAAAAATGTCCGTCAGTCTTTGACAGACAGGATTTCCGTCTTCACACACATGTGCATGTCTTACAGTTTGTGCAGTATACTACATGTAACACAACACATGCCACACCACGACAGCAACAGCAACAAAGAGAAAGTACTATTAACCTAGTGTCTGACTGAGGTTCTCTCTGTTTCAAACCAAGCTCATCTCCAATACAACCAAGGTAAATGTCTGTGAGTTGTAGAGGTCGGAAATAACATCTTTTTCTACTCAGGTTCACCATATTTTTTCCACGCACTATAAATAGTAACGTTCTGTGATTGGTCCACAAAATAGTCGTCATTCTCACATTCATTATATAGATCGAAAAGTTACCCAAAAAAAATCACGTTTCAAGAATGGTCACAAAGTGTTATCATCATGGATAAGGCGTCGACAGACGCGCAGACTAGAAAACCGCATCGCCGGATCATCTGAACGTAGCTTTAGGTTGCCACGAACAGCGTTCGCACAGTCCCCACCCTCTCTTATCCCACACCACAATCAACATTGTCCTCTTGTCACATCGCCAGACTAGAGTCCACCACAGTCACCTGCCGTTCATCCGGGTAACAACACACGTCATACTTCCGGCGCTAGTCCACAGGGTACACCACCAACGTTTACGAATCGGAATGATAACTGCACGAACAATGAAAGGCGATTTAGATGTCGCGTCCTTTATTTCCTCACCTGCCTCTGAACTATGGACACACAGAAGAGTTACGGCCCTTTTCTTCCCTGATATCCCAAATCCCCTGTATTCCCTCTTTCGCCCCCGATTTGTTGCTCGCCCTTTGAGTCGTCTGCTTGGAGTTATCTCCCGTGTCAGGAAGGTTTTGATAACGCCGACAGTGGCTGACCACTGGGCCATTGGTCAGCGGGTCTGAGAAACGCCAAAGGAATGCAAACTGCTTGGAAACCAGCAACTGGACATGAGCTTATAGCGCATGATACTTCCAACAGTTGGTTCGCTGTCGAATAACAGTCCCACCTGACGCGTTGCGGTACTCGTTCGGCTCCCCGCAACGATTGCAACGTTATCAAACAGCCAACGATACGAAAGCCGAACAAGAGATCTGTCTTCTAGGTTTGAACAAACATGGCGATATCCAAAGACCCGCGGAAATGGGCTGGCTAGATATACAGGAATTCTCGCGTTTATGTTCAACAGACTATTTAAAACAACTGAGAGAAGGGGAAAAAAGCCCCTTTCTGATGTACCATCAAATACTGTAGTGTAGTTTGCACAAATAACGTTGGGCGTGGTGGGTCTTGTGTATCATGTTTGCATTAGTTGTCTTTCTGAAGCGACGCCAGCGCCTAAAGTTGCTCCAAATCGCCTACTGTCAGAGCGTCAGGTGCTGTAGTTCTCAAAAACAAACAATCAACACAAAAAACAGGTCAATGAATAACATGAAAGAACGTTCCGGTCGCTGCAGTGAGTGGAGAGAAAAGGCCGGTCATTGACAGTCTCCTCCTCTATATTGTTAGTGCCTGTATGTATTGGTTTACTAAGATATACATTGTTTTCATCTATTTTCACTTTTTTTTAAGGCCACACATGGGGAGGGGGTGTGTTAAACTGATCCAGATCATTGCTTGTTTTGATGGGTGTTTCTTTTTGTTCTGAATATATCATACATCACTTGAAAAGCAACAAGAAAAGAAGTGTTGTATTATGCAATCTGGCTTGCCCTTTCAATGGAGACCATCCGAGATGGCCGACAAACAATATTTTTTTGAAAGAAGAAAACTCCAAAACTATTGCAAATATTTTCATTCTGTATGTTTACATAAGTTATAAACAATGTTTCCAAAATATTTACAGAGTTTTTTTTTTGTGGCATCAGTTTTTTATCGGATCAATGGAGCACCTAAGGCGGTGATTTTCTTTTTTTTTAATCCTTTTTTTTTTCCTAAGGCCAAAATCCACCTCTTCATTTTTTGGTGCTTTACACTGTCCTCTTCATCTGCCAAAAAAAAAACAAAAAAAAAACGAAAAAAAAACAACCCAACAATGTCCACTACTAGGTGCTTTTTTTGTTTTTTGTTTTTTTTTTTCAACCAGTCTCTTACACACCATGCATAGTCTGTATGTTCTCTTACAAATGGACATATTTTTGCTGATTTTAGTGTTTTAGCGTTTGATACAAAATGTCTGGGTTTGTTAATGTTCTAATGTGTGGTGTACTGGCACACTCACTCTGATAATGTGTTGCTTGTACAAAGAAAACAACATAGATGGAATAAACAAACAAAAATTTACAGAGTTATTTCGACACTGACCTATTTTCGGATTTTCTATAAATTTTATAGACTATGTCCCTCGACATAGCGTTAGCTTGACCGACGTCTGGGCTATAGACTACATATAAGCTGCCCTGAACTCGGTATAAAAAAAATACAGAGGAAATCCACAACACTTTGGTGGCCTTTAATTCGTATTTAGATAAAAAGACGACATCAAACAAAAACACTGTACAAAATGAAATGATGTTTTTGGATATGTTTTCCTCTCACTAACTGACACCTTCGAACTTCGCAAATGACACGGCAACAGCGCAGCAAATGACACGGCAACAGGCAGCAAATGACACGGCAACAGCGCAGCAAATGACACGGCAACAGTGCAGCAAATGACACGGCAACAGTGCAGCAATTGACACGGCAACAGCGCAGCAATGACACGGCAACAACGCAGCAAATGACACGGCAACAGCGCAGCAAATGACACGGCAACAGCGCAGCAAATGACACGGCAACAGCGCAGCAAATGACACGGCAACAGCGCAGCAATGACACGGCAACAGACGCAGCAAATGACACGGCAACAGCGCAGCAAATGACACGGCAACAGTGCAGCAAATGGCACGGCAACAGCGCAGCAAATGACAGGCAACAGTGCAGCAAATGGCAGGCAACAGCGCAGCAACTGACACGGCAACAGCGCAGCAACTGACACGGCAACAGCGCAGCAAATGACAGGCAACAGCGCAGCAAATGACACGGCAACAGCGCAGCAAATGGCACGGCAACAGCGCAGCAAATGACACGGCAACAGCGCAGCAAATGACACGGCAACAGCGCAGCAAATGACACGGCAACAGCGCAGCAAATGACACGGCAACAGCGCAGCAAATGACACGGCAACACCGCAGCAAATGACACGGCAACAGCGCAGCAGCGTCTTGGTAGTCATCTGACATCCATGCAAATGATTACCTCGTGAACTGCAGTGCGCCAAATGGGACGACTGACAGTGGCTGAGGGCGGCGGAAAAGCACGGCAACAGCGCAGCAAATGACACGACAACAACGCAGCAAATGACACGGCAACAGTGCAGCAAATGACACGGCAACAGCGCAGCAAATGGCACGGCAACAGTGCAGCAAATGACACGGCAACAGCGCAGCAAATGACACGGCAACAGCGCAGCAAATGACACGGTAACAGCGCAGCAAATGACACGGCAACAGCGCAGCAAATGACACGGCAACAACGCAGCAAATGGCACGGCAACAGCGCAGCAAATGACACGGCAACAGCGCAGCAAATGGCACGGCAACACCGCAGCAAATGACACGGCAACAGCGCAGGGCAGCGTCTCCTCTGGTAGGTCACCTCCTGACATCCTGAAAGTGATTACCTTTCGTGAACTGTCAGTGCTGGCCATACGAGTGGGACGATCCTGACAGTGGCTGAGTGTGGGGCGGAAAAAGCACCGTGCCGATAAATCCACCGAAGAGTCATGGAAGATGGTGAAGAAGAACAAAACTCCTTATGTCACCACCTCTGAACGGACAAACACCCTTGAGACTGAGAACAAACGGTATCAAAAAAGAAAGAAAGAAAAAGAAAACAACAATAACAACAACGAAACGTGATTTAGAGGAGCATTTCTCCCTCAAGCCAGGAAAGGAAAGACAATCACAAAACGTGATGTGGAGAAGAAACATTTCTCCTTTAAGCCAGTAAAGGAGAGACAACGAAACGTAATTTAGAGAAGAAGCATTTCTCCTTTAAGCCAGTAAAGGAGAGACAACAAAACGTCATTTAGAGAAGAACCATGTCTCCTTTAAGCCAGGAAAATAGAGACAACAAAACGTGATTTAGAGGTGAAGCATTTCTCCTTTAAGCCAGGAAAACAGAGACAACAAAACGTGGTTTAGAGGTGAAGCATTTCTCCTTTAAGCCAGGAAAGGAGAGACAACAAAACGTGATTTAGAGGTGAAGCATTTCTCCTTTAAACCGGCAAAGGAGAGACAGGCAGAGGGCGGAAGGAGGACTTTGAACAGGAGGGAGCGAAGGTGGTGAAATTGGGGGACGAGGGGGTGGGGGGGAGGCGCTAAAGTAAGAGGGGGATCAAGGGTTTGGGGGGGGGGGGGGGGGGGAAGCTAAAGGCTGGGTTCAGACGGGAGATGGCCCTCTTTATGTACAGGAATTGATGGTGATCTCTATTGAAAGCATCAGCTTTGTACAGGCTTGTGGTGGTGGTGGTGGTGGTGGTGGTGGTGGTGCTGGTGTTGTTGGAACCAACAGGGTTCCTGAACAATAGCACTGTCCGGCATCCTCTATGTGTCGCCGGCCTGAACAGCCCTCTGTCTTTCAGTTCAGTCCCAGAGGAAATCTGCCGCACAGTCAGAGCCATAACGCGGCTGACGGTCAGTGCCGTTTATCTCCCCCTCATCATGCACTTGTCTCTGTCTGCCCCCCCCCCCCCCCCCACCACACACACATCCCTTCTCTTTCTTCCCCCTCCGGTCCTGTCACTTTCCTCCCCTCACTATCTTCACTCCTCTCTCTCTCTGTCTCTGTCTATGTTCTTCCTCTCTCTCTCTCTCTCTCTCTCTCTCTCTCTCTCTCTCTCTCTCTCTCTCTCTCTCTCTCTCAAACAAACAAATTTCATTGTTTCTGTATGAATCCTTTCAATGTTGGGAGATTGTCTCTTCTTCAACATGTGACAACGGTTTGCTTTTCGATCCGTGTCATATTATCATTGTTTATGACTGTTGTGATCTACATGTTCACTCCTCCCTTTATCAGGGGCCATGGCCCATTATAAATACTCTCTCTCTCTCTCTCTCTCTCTCTCTCTCTCTCTCTCACCACACACACAACACACACACACACACACGCACACACACAGACACACGCGCGCCGCGCACACACACACACACACACACACACACACACACACACACACAGAGTTAGTTAGTTTATGTTTTGTCTTGGTCACATATGTTGACTGTTTTTCGTGAAATTTTTAATCCACACACCAATTTTCATCTCGCTGT
>CM065732.1:70528031-70533031 GCA_033310375.1 Conus canariensis
CTCTCTCTCTCTCTCTCTCTCTCTCTCTCTCTAAACAGAGACACTGATGTGAGAGGTCAGTGTCAGGCGGAGCAGCCAATCTTCCTGCCATATAGGTGACGGCGGGTCTAGCCTGTGTCGCCGGGGGGACGGCTCCTGGAGATGTGGGGCGGCAGGCGATGGAGCGCTGCCTGACTACGATTCCCGTGGCCTGGGATACCATACTTTTGGTGGGAGCGTGGGTACCCCTCACAGGGTTGGGCTGAAACATTACCCGCTCGGCCGTAGTCAGCGTTGGACCATGCGAAGGGACTCGTGCAGCACTTAAGTGACTTTTCTCCTGCTCACTCCTTAAGGCGGCCTCACACGGCACAGGACCATCGGCACCCGGGCGTGAAGAAGGCCGCCTGGTGGCCCTGAAGACAGGCCTTTTGAGGAGGAAAGAGGCCAAGAACAACACCGACGCCCGCCGTCGGCAGACCAACACCAGAAAGTGATGTGGAGTTCACAGGGAACCAGAGCTGACAGAGCAAGAGACAACAGCCCCCTTCCAGAACCAGGCCCAGCGCTGCTGCCAACCACCACTACTGCCACATCATAGACACTGCTGCCAACCACCACTACTGCCACATCATAGACATTGCTGCCAACCACCACTACTGCCACGTCATATACACTGCTGCCAACCACCACAACTGCCACATCATAGACATTGCTGCCAACCACCACTACTGCCTCGTCATATACACTGCTGCCAACCACCACTACTGCCACGTCATATACACTGCTGCCAACCACCACTACTGCCACGTCAAATACACTGCTGCTAACCACCACTACTGCCTCGTCATATACACTGCTGCCAACCACCACTACTGCCACGTCAAATACACTGCTGCCAACCACCACTACTGCCTCGTCATATACACTGCTGCCAACCACCACTACTGCCACGTCATATACACTGCTGCCAACCACCACTACTGCCTCGTCATATACACTGCTGCCAACCACCACTACTGCCACGTCAAATACACTGCTGCCAACCACCACTACTGCCTCGTCAAATACACTGCTGCCAACCACCACTACTGCCACGTCAAATACACTGCTGCCAACCACCACAACTCCGTCAATACACTGCTCACACCACACTGCCCGTCAATACACTGCTGCCAACCACCACAACTGCCACGTCAAATACACTGCTGCCAACCACCACTACTGCCTCGTCAAATACACTGCTGCCAACCACCACTACTGCCACGTCAAATACACTGCTGCCAACCACCACTACTGCCTCGTCAAATACACTGCTGCCAACCACCACTACTGCCTCGTCAAATACACTGCTGCCAACCACCACAACTGCCACTCATATACACTGCTGCCAACCACCACTACTGCCTCGTCAAATACACTGCTGCCAACCACCACTACTGCCACGTCAAATACACTGCTGCCAACCACCACTACTGCCCGTCAAATACACTGCTGCCAACCACCACAACTGCCACTCAATAGACATTGCTGCCAACCACCACAACTGCCACGTCAAATACACTGCTGCCAACCACCACAACTGCCACAGTCAAATACATTGCTGCCAACCACCACTACTGCCTCGTCAAATACACTGCTGCCAACCACCACAACTGCCACATCATAGACATTGCTGCCAACCACCACAACTGCCACGTCAAATACACTGCTGCCAACCACCACAACTGCCACGTCAATACACTGCTGCCAACCACCACAACTGCCACGTCAAATACACTGCTGCCAACCACCACAACTGCCACGTCAAATACACTGCTGCCAACCACCACAACTGCCACGTCAAATACACTGCTGCCAACCACCACAACTGCCACGTCAAATACACTGCTGCCAACCACCACAACTGCCACGTCAAATACACTGCTGCCAACCACCACAACTGCCACGTCAAATACACTGCTGCCAACCACCACAACTGCCCGTCAAATACACTGCTGCCAACCACCACAACTGCCACGTCAAATACACTGCTGCCAACCACCACAACTGCCTCGTCAAATACACTGCTGCCAACCACCACACTGCCACGTCAAATACACTGCTGCCAACCACCACAACTGCCTCGTCAAATACACTGCTGCCAACCACCACAACTGCCACATCATAGACATTGCTGCCAACCACCACAACTGCCACGTCAAATACACTGCTGCCAACCACCACAACTGCCACTCAAATACACTGCTGCCAACCACCACAACTGCCACGTCAAATACACTGCTGCCAACCACCACAACTGCCACGTCAAATACACTGCTGCCACCACCACAACTGCCACGTCAAATACAGACTTCGATCGTGGCACGACACTTTTCCTTAAGGGTCCCGGCCATGGGACGTAAATCTCAACTTAGATGGAGTGAAAGGAATGTAGAGGGGGGGAGAGGGAGTGAACGAAATAGAGTGGAGGGAAGAGAGAAAGAGAGGGGGAGGGGGGAGGGTAGAGAAAGAGGGGGAGGGAGGGAGTGTAGAGAAAGAGGGGGAGGGAGGGAGGGTAGAGAAAGAGGGGGAGGGAGGGAGTGTAGAGAAAGAGGGGGAGGGAGGGAGGTAGAGAAAGAGGGGGAGGGAGGGAGTGTAGAGAAAGAGGGGGAGGGAGGGAGTGTAGAGAAAGAGGGGGAGGGAGGGAGTGTAGAGAAAGAGGGGAAGAGGGGTAGAGAAAGGGAGGAGGGAGTGTAGAGAAAGAGGGGGAAGGGAGGGAGTGTAGAGAAAGAGGGGGAGGGAGGGAGTGTAGAGAAAGAGGGGAGGGAGGGGAGAGAAAGAGGGGGAGGAGGGAGTGTAGAGAAAGAGGGGGAGGAGGGAGTGTAGAGAAAGAGGGGGAGGAGGAGTGTAGAGAAAGAGGGGGAGGGAGGGAGTGAAGAGAAAGAGGGGGAGGAGGGAGTGTAGAGAAAGAGGGGGAGGGAGGGAGTGTAGAGAAAGAGGGGAGGGAGGGAGTGTAGAGAAAGAGGGGGAAGGAGGGAGTGTAGAGAAAGAGGGGGAGGGAGGGAGTGTAGAGAAAGAGGGGGAGGGAGGGAGTGTAGAGAAAGAGGGGGAGGGAGGGAGTGTAGAGAAAGAGGGGGAGGGAGGGAGTGTAGAGAAGAGGGGGAGGGAGGGAGTGTAGAGAAAGAGGGGGAGGGAGGGAGGTAGAGAAAGAGGGGGAGGGAGGGAGTGTAGAGAAAGAGGGGAGGGAGGGAGTGTAGAGAAAGAGGGGGAGGGAGGGAGTGTAGAGAAAGAGGGGGAGGGAGGGAGGGTAGAGAAAGAGGGGGAGGGAGGGAGTGTAGAGAAAGAGGGGGAGGGAGGGAGTGTAGAGAAAGAGGGGGAGGGAGGGAGTGTACGAGAAAGAGGGGGAGGGAGGGAGTGTAGAGAAAGAGGGGGAAAGGAGGGAGTGTAGAGAAAGAGGGGGAGGGAGGGAGTGAACGAGAAAGAGGGGGAAGGAGGGAGTGTAGAGAAAGAGGGGGAGGGAGGGAGTGTAGAGAAAGAGGGGAAGGGAGGGAGTGAACGAGAAAGAGGGGGAAGGAGGGAGTGTAGAGAAAGAGGGGGAGGGAGGGAGTGTAGAGAAAGAGGGGGAGGGAGGGAGTGTAGAGAAAGAGGGGGAGGGAGGGAGTGAACGAGAAAGAGGGGGAAGGAGGGAGTGAACGAGAAAGAGGGGGAGGGAGGGAGTGTAGAGAAAGAGGGGGAGGGAGGGAGGGTAGAGAAAGAGGGGGAGGGAGGGAGTGTAGAGAAAGAGGGGGAGGGGAGGGAGTGTAGAGAAAGAGGGGGAGGGAGGGAGGGTAGAGAAAGAGGGGAGGGAGGGAGGGAGTGTAGAGAAAGAGGGGGAGGGAGGGAGTGTAGAGAAAGAGGGGAAGGAGGGAGTGTAGAGAAAGAGGGGGAGGGAGGAGAGTGTAGAGAAAGAGGGGGAGGGAGGGAGTGTAGAGAAAGAGGGGGAGGGAGGGAGGGTAGAGAAAGAGGGGGAGGGAGGGAGTGTAGAGAAAGAGGGGGAGGGAGGGAGTGTAGAGAAAGAGGGGGAAGGAGGGAGTGTAGAGAAAGAGGGGGAGGAGGGAGTGTAGAGAAAGAGGGGGAGGGAGGGAGGGTAGAGAAAGAGGGGGAGGGAGGGAGTGAACGAGAAAGAGGGGGAGGGAGGGAATGTAGAGAAAGAGGGGGAGGGAGGGACTGTAGAGTCTGTCCAACACTGCCCTCCTCCTATCAGAACGTTAGCACACCACAATGGACGCCTCCTCAAGGATCGAACTCGGAACCGCCTGAATGAGAGCTTGATGCACTGCCCACTGTGCTGAACACGCACGGAAGGAATAAAGTGACAAACAAAGAAACAAACAAAGAAGGAAACAAAGAAACAAAAAAAAGCGTTCACCGATGTAAGAACGACTGGGCTTTGGTATTTATATGAGCAATCTTTTTTTTTTTAATGACGATGATAATGGTCTTTTTTATCGGATATTGTTGTTGTTGTGTGTGTGGTGTGTGTGTGTGTGTGTGTGTGTGTGTGTGTGTGTGTGTGTGTGTGTGTGAGTATGTGTGAGTGTGTGTGTGTGTGTGTGTGTGTGTGTGTGTGTGTGTGTGTGTGTGTGTTTTCCAACTGGTTGTCATTTTAGGCAACCGCCAGTCAGCTTTCGAGAGCGGCGTGCAAGTGACAAGAATAGGATCGCCGGTAAGTGCCTGTCTCAATACAGACACTGTGTCGTGCTGTACTGACAAGGATAGGATCGCCGGTAAGTGCCTGTCTCAACACAGACACTGTGTCGTGCTGTACTGACAAGGATAGGATCGCCGGTAAGTGCCTGTCTCAACACAGACACTGTGTCGTGCTGTACTGACAAGGATAGGATCGCCGGTAAGTGCCTGTCTCAACACAGACACTGTGTCGTGCTGTACTGACAAGGATAGGATCGCCGGTAAGTGCTTGTCTCAACACAGACACTGTGTCGTGCTGTACTGACAAGGATAGGATCGCCGGTAAGTGCCTGTCTCAACACAGACACTGT
>CM065732.1:70538031-70575531 GCA_033310375.1 Conus canariensis
TTAATCACTTGGCAAAGATTAGGCCAACCATTTCTCCGTCATTACATTAATGACGTGGCAAAGATTAGGCCAACCATTTCTCCGTCATTACATTAATGACTTGCAAAGATTAGCCAACCATTTCTCCGTCATTACATTATCACTTGGACACAAGATTAGGCCAACCATTTCTCCGTCATTACATTAATGACTTGGCAAAGATTAGGCCAACCATTTCTCCGTCATTACATTAATCACTTGGCAAAGATTAGGCCAACCATTTCTCCGTCATTACATTAATGACTTGCCAAAGATTAGGCCAACCATTTCTCCGTCATTACATTAATCACTTGGCAAAGATTAGGCCAACCATTTCTCCGTCATTACATTAATCACTTGCCAAAGATTTTTTTTTTTAATGGAGGAAACAAGGGAAAAAATGAGAACGAAGACTCAGGGAAACATATTCTAAATATAAAATCCTTCACTCGCGGCACACTGGGACCATCGTAACCCATTTTGAAGGCAGAACTATTCATATCGCCTGCTGTACAGTGGGACCATCGTAACCCATTTTGAAGACAAAACCATTCATATCGCGTGCTGCACACTGGGACCATCGTAACCCATTTTGAAGGCAGAACCATTCATATCGCCTGCTCCGAGGCCTTTCGTTTGCTTGATGGGACTCGTCATGCAGGCACGGCTGACTGCATCTGTGCTCCCTTGGCATCAAACGGATATACACCACAGTCTACCATTCTGTGGTATTCTCGCCACCAAGGGTTCAAGAACAGAATCCAACAGCACCCCAAAGCAGCCAGAGAAGAATAGAAAAGTAAAACAAAAAGAAAGTGTGGTAAGGAAATAAGTTGCTGAAAAATTAATTCCATTATTGAAACAGTATGAATGTGGAGGGAATCTTTGGGCCTATGCTTGAGGATCCAGTGAAGGATGCGAGGGAAATCACGAAGCGTCAACAGTCAGAGTGGCCAGCTCTGCACAGAGTGGAGTGGTTTAACCCCAGTCCACTTGGAGACATCAATGGCCACAGTGCTCCCTACCAACGAGCGGCCATCATCATTTACAATACCACGGGGAGGCCGGGGGATGGGGGTGTGGGTTGGGACGAGGCCGAGCAATAATCGAGCTAATCATACTTAGACAGCATTTCCTTTCGGACATCTGGCTGTTAAACTCCGCCCTACGTCGCCTGCTGACGTTTTTCGCGGCAGACCTCGTGGATCTTGGTGGACCCATGCTTTGTGTACAGGAATATAGCTTTGCCGCACCTCGTGGGTCTTGGACCCATGCTTTGTGTACAGGAATAAAGCCTTGCCGCACCTCGTGGGTCTTGCTGGACCCATGCTTTGTGTACAGGAATAAAGCCTTGCCGCACCTCGTGGGTCTTGCTGGACCCATGCTTTGTGTACAGGAATAATGCTTTGCCGCACCTCGTGGGTCTTCGTGGACCCATGCTTTGTGTACAGGAATAATGCCTTGCCGCACCTCGTGGGTCTTGCTGGACCCATGCTTTGTGTACAGGAATAATGCTTTGCCGTACCTCGTGGGTCTTGCTGGACCCATGCTTTGTGTACAGGAATAAAACCTTGCCGCACCTCGTGGGTCTTCGTGGACCCATGCTTTGTGTACAGGAATAATGCTTTGCCGTACCTCGTGGGTCATCATGGACCCATGTTTTGTGTAAAGGAAAATAGCTTTGCCGCACCTTGTGGGTCTTGCTGGACCCATGCTTTGTGTACAGGAATATAGCTTTGCCGTACCTCGTGGGTCTTCGTGGACCCATGTTTTGTGTACAGGAATATAGCTTTGCTACACCTCGTGGGTCTTGCTGGACCCATGCTTTGTGTACAGGAATAATGCCTTGCCGCACCTCGTGGGTCTTCGTGGACCCATGTTTTGTGTACAGGAATATAGCTTTGCCGTACCTCGTGGGTCTTGCTGGACCCATGCTTTGTGTACAGGAATAAAGCCTTGCCGCACCTCGTGGGTCTTCGTGGACCCATGCTTTGTGTACAGGAATAATGCTTTGCCGCACCTCGTGGGTCTTCGTGGACCCATGTTTTGTGTACAGGTATAAAGCTTTGCCACACCTCGTGGGTCTTCGTGGACCCATGTTTTGTATACAGGAATAAAGCTTTGCCACACCTCGTGGGTCTTGGAGAACTCATGATGATTTTTTTCTGAACGAGAGAGTGCCTTTTTCCCGTGTACATCCTTACGCAGATGTTGTGGGTCCCCCAGTACCCATGCATTTTACACAGGTTTTACAGTGCCTTTTTCCTGTGTACATCCCTACCCAGATGCTGTGGGTCCCCCAGTACCCATGCATTTTACACAGGTTTTACTGTGCCTTTTTCCTATGTACATCCCTACCCAGATGCTGTGAGTCCCCCAGTACCCATGCATTTTACACAGATTTTACAGTGCCTCTTTCCTGTGTACATCCCTACCCAGATGCTGTGGGTCCCCCAGTACCCATGCATTTTACACAGGTTTTACAGTGCCTTTTTCCCGTGTACATCCCTACCCAGATGCTGTAACGGCGTGAACACGTGAAGAGATGAAGGGTGACCATAAGACAGTGATGCTGATTCTGATTATATTGATGATGAAAATGATGATGATGATGATTATCATCACACACACACACACACACACACACACACACACACACACACACACACACACACACACACACACACAAGCGGGCTCATCGAATTTTCAAAGTTATGTGTTTTTTTTCAACCATTTTGACAACAACACACACATACAAAAATCCTTTCATTCAAGGGACGTTACGAAGTTCTACAACAACTTTGTCAACTATTTTAGCATTTTAAAACTTCATTTCCTCGGAAGTCTAGCAGTGAATTCTAGCAGTGAAACACGAATTCATACTATACGAATAAACTCTAGAGACGCTCCATATCACTCCACAAATAAACTATAGAGAGGCTCCATATCACTCCACAAATAAACTCTAGAGACGCTCCATATCACTCCACAAATAAACTATAGAGACGCTCCATATCACTCCACAAATAAACTATAGGGACGCTCCATATCACTCCACTAATAAACTATAGAGACGCTCCATATCACTCCACAAATAAACTATAGAGACGCTCCATATCACTCCACTAATAAACTCTAGAGACGCTCCATATCACTCCACAAATATTCCTATCCGTACAAACACACCAGAGGCTGCACAAAAAACGAAGTCAGGTTAGTTGCTGGGAGGGAAGGGAAGGGGGGGGGGGGGGGGAGGGGGTAAAGAATATATTTACGAATAATAAAACAATAAACAAAAACACCTCCCGGTCAGAAAAAAATCGGTTAACTCACTTTATAGGTTAGCTCACCACACACACACACACACACACACACACACACACACACACACACACACACACAGATGCATACCGAACACACACACACACACACACACACACACACACACACACACACACACAGATGCATACCGAACACACACACACACACACACACACACACACACACACACACACACACACACACACACACACACACACACAGTGACTGACTTTGACCCTGACGATGATTGTATATTAGCCTCAGCCGGTTCACTTCAGCCAATAGCCCAGTAATGAATGTCAACGGTGTGATCATCACCATAATTGCGCATTAAAATATTGTATGGACAGACCCTCCATTACCGCCTGATAAATGGTCTGAGAGGTCACAAGGCAGACACCTGGCTGACCACCTCCTCAATTAAATTGAGAGAGAGAGAGAGAGAGAGAGAGAGAGAGAGAGAGAGAAGGAGAGAGAGAAAGAGAGAGACAGAGACAGAGAAGGAGAGAGAGGGAAAGAAAGGGAGAGAGGAGGAGAGAGAGAGAGAGACAGAGAGAGTCAGAGAGAGAGAAAGACAGAGAGAAAGAGACACAGAGAAAGAGGGGAGGAGAGAGAGAGAGAGACAGAGAGAGAGAGAGAGGGAGAGGGAGTGTGTGTGTGTGTGGTGTGTGTGTGTGTGTGTATAAAAGAGAGAGAGAGAGAGCGAGAGAGAATGATAGAGAGTGATACACAGTGACAGAGAGACAGACAGATAGAGAGAGACAGAGAGAGAGAGAGAAAGAAAGAGAGAGTGGGGGGGGGGTGCGTGTGTGTATATGTGTGTGTGTGCGTGCCTCTGTCTGTGCATTTGTGTTTGTGTGTGTGTGTGTGTGAGGGGGGGGGGGGGGGGGGCGTATATATCTTTGTGCATGTAAGTGTGTGTGTGCGCGCGCGCGCTCGCCTGTGCATGTGTGACGCAGACGCGGACGTGTTAGTCCATGATGAAAAAGTATTACGTTTCCAATCCAGCAATAGAGAAAACAAAAAGAGTGCGCTGATCGATACTTACACCCCTCCTCCCCTCTCCCCACCCCTCCCCTTCCTCACGCCCCCCCCCCCAACCCCCACCCTCTTTACCCCCATCCCCCTTTCTACTGCATCCCCTTCATTTCACATACAGCATTCTCTCTTCCAGACACCCCCTCCACCCCTCTCCTCCCGTCCAGCCCCCCCCCCCCCCTACTCTTCCTCCTACCCTCCCCACCCGTCCCCCCACCCCCACCTCCTCGCCTTCCTTTCTCTCCCAGGGAGAAATCTTGTCAGCGCCACGAATCATTCATCACTGTCACAGCGTCTGTTTATCTGTTGGTGCGGCCACCACTGCCAACAACTAATAGCCTTCTCTCTCTCTCTCTCTCTCTCTCTCTCTCTCTCTCTCTCTCTCTCTCTCCTACTTGTCTTGTCTCACTATTTCTCTCTTCTCTTTGTCATATACATACGCGCGCGCGCGCGAGCGCACGCACATACACACACACACACGCGCGCGCGCGCGCGCGCCACACACACATGCACTCACGCACGCACGCGCGCATGCATGCACACACAGACATAAAAAACATACACACAGGAGCGCGCGCACGCGCGCACCCACGCTCGCAGTAATTCATGCACGCACGCGGCCTGTATTCACGCACGCGCACATGCACGCTCACACACACACACACACACACACACACACACACACACACACACACACACACACACACTGGTCAATATTCCTCGTGGAAACCAATCGAGCAGTGTTCACGGATTGCAGTCGTTCTCTATCTCTCCCCTGCCCCCCCCCCCCCCCCTTCCCCTCCCCCCACCCTCTCTCCCTTCCCTCCTCCTTTGTAATCTCGTCGTCATTGAAAGTCCACTGGCATCGGTGTGCTCTCCCCCCTCCCCCCCCCCTCTCTCTCTCTCTCTCTCTCTCTCTCTCTCTCTCTTCTCTCCTTTGTAATCTCGTCGTCATTGAAGATCAACTGACATCGGTGTCATTGACAATTTCCTTTATACAGGCATCGGTGTGTTTGCTTTGACATGCGCTTTGCACTCGATTGGGGAGAACGGGGAGAGGGAAGGATGGGGGGGGGGGGGGGGGGCAGAGAGAAGGGGCGTGGAGAGGAGGGTGGGTTAGGGCGTGAGGTGACTGGGGGAGAGTGAGGACAGATAGGGAAGGAGGAAAAGTGTGTGTCAAAGTCAAAGTCAAAGTCAAAATTTTATTTTCAGATGGAACATTGAATAAGCAATAAATCTGCTTTTTTACATTAACACTGTGTGTGTGTGTGTGTGTGTGTGTGTGTGTGTGTGTGTGTGTGTGTGTGTGTGATTTTGTGTATGTTAGTGTGTATGTGTGTGTGATTTTGTGTGTATGTGTGTGTGTGGTTTTGTGTGTGTATGTGTGTGTGTGTGTGTGTGTGTGTTGTGTTGTGTTGTGTTGTGTTGTGTTGTGTTGTGTTGTGTTGTGTGTTCATATAATATTTGTATAATTGTGAGTGTCTCCGATCCTTTATAACTGTGTATCACACACAGACACACACAGACACAGCCAGACACACAGACACACACACACACACACACACACACACACACACACACACACACACACCGAACCAATTTATTGTCAGATTAACTCATGGTTGTACTGACATTTAAGAAAGCATTATGAACAGAATATCAACGAGCATAATTAACACACAACACACACACACACACACACACACACACACACACACAACACACACACAACACACACACGCGCGCGCGCGCGCACACACACACACGCCATACACACACAAAAGCGCGCGCATGCGCGCGCGCACACACACACACACACACACACCACACACACCTTTTATAGACAAACAGATTGATTGATTGATCGATATACGGACAGAGAGACAGAGAGAGTTAGATAGATGGACAGGCAGGCACAGACATACAGACATACAAACAGATATACAAATAGATAAATAGATAAAATAGACAGACAGATAGCTAGTTAACAACATACATACATACATACTTTTATATACAAAGAGTAATCCAGGTGAGTGCTGAAACAGTCCAGAGATAAGCTAGTTGACATCAGTCCTGTGATTAGTCCCGTTCACTTTCGGTGAGAAAGATACCATTGTTTTCAACAAACAAATATCTCAAGAGTGGAATTTGGACCACAGCATATCGCAAGGTGCCTGTGATTGACACTGAGTTGTTTATGCTGTTAAAAACAAAGAAAACAAAACTGAAACAAAACAAACAAAAGCCACCTCCTCTAACATGTCTGATCATCCACCATGAACAAGGCATCCACACGACATTCGTCTGAACCACTCTGACTCGCGTTCAGAGGTCGGCCATCTTGCTCCATCTCGTAAAACTAAGGGAGTTAAATCAACGATGTCAGGCAGCCATGAGAAACGGAATGATGATGATGATGGTGATGAGACAGAAAGCCTCCCCCGACAATAATCCATGTAAATGTGTGTGTGTGTGTGTGTGTGTGTGTGTGTGTGTGTGTGTGTGTGTGTGTGGGGTGTGTGCGGTGTGTGTGGTGTGGGGGGGGGGGGGGGTGTCCCTCCATCCTAAAATCTGCAAACTCGTCCTCTCTGCCCTCTACCACTTCTTTTGGGGAAAAAAACGCCATTTTATCCCCTGATCATGCCCCACGTGACCATGGATTTTTCTCAAAGCAGGCCCTCTCAACGGATCAAAACATCTTAAGAAACAAACACTGTCAAACTGCTTATACCGAACTCCGTTCATAATTCATCTCCTGCTCGATGCAAGCAAGATGTGATTCAGCTGAGTGTGTAATCCCTTCTTGTTGACTATCCACTAACAGTTACAGTTCAACATGTCGCTGTGTCACAGTCGCCGCTCTTCCAAGGCAAAGACGATTCAGTGTCAAGTGCCTTTGCCATTGTGTTGCGATGTTGGTAACATAGTAAGAAGCGCAACTTTTTTTTTCTTTTTTTTTTTTAAAGAAAGGTTATTTGTTCCGCAAGACAATACAAACAAACAGATTACAAGACAAAACGCGACGCGTTTTGACCTCTTAGGTCTTCTTCAGGCAAGATAAACAACATTCAGGACTATAAAAACGAGCAATCACGTATCTTCTGGAATTGGGCGCAAAGTGGGTTTTGAAGACAATGCTGAAGGCACACATTGTGAATGGCTTTGACAGGTGTTAGCACCACGTGACAACAACGTTTTGTTCTTTGCCAGGTCTCAGTGCAGTCGGCGGGAAGGGGTCGGGGGTGTGCGTGGGGGGAGGGGTGGCAGGGGGTACTAGTCTCTTCCAGTAAAAAAAAATTGGGGGACAAGACTACCTTTTGCGCCCCCCCCCCCCCCCCCCCCCCCCCCCCCCCCCCGGCGTGTTTGGTGCATCTGTCCTCTCCCTCCCCTTCCCCTCTGCTTTCATAGAAATGTGGAAGATGATAGAAGACTCCATCTTAAAGTTGACAGAACCAAAGTCCTCCCACCCCTGCCTACACAGGAATTTGGACACCCCCCACTCCCGCTTTTATTTCTTTTTTAAAAGTTAGGCTTCCCCCCACCTCCATCCATCCCTCATTTGCCTCCCCTCCCCACCCCCCATGCAAAAAAATTTTTTAAGGCTAGTATCCCCCCCCCCTCCTCCCCTTTTCTTTTTCTGTTGTTTTTTTTTTTCCACAAGGATGTGGAAATATCACCCCACCCCCACCCATTATTATTTTTTCATAAAATCGAACACCTCAGTGACGTATTTTGCCAGCTTCTGTTCAAGTTGCTCCCCTCCCCCCTCCCCCGGCGCAAAATATTTTCCCACTGCACCTGATCTATACAGTCCATAAATTTCGTCACTGTGGGCCTGCACCTCTCCTTAGAAAACTACACTGGTTCATTGTTTCACTTCAGTCTCTCTCCAGGCTGTTGAATACGTACGGCCTACGTCCCGTCAAGGTGACTTAATATTTGACTTCAGTATCCCTAAGGTGTTGAATACACAGGGCCTACGTCCAATCAACGTAGCTTAAAGTTCCACTTCACTATCTCTAAGCACAGGGCCTACGTCCAATCAAAGTAGTTTAATGTTCCACTTCACTATCTCTAAGCACAGGGCCTACATCCCATCAACGTAGCTTAATGTTCCACTTCACTATCTCTAAGCACAGGGCCTACGTCCAATCAACGTTATCTCTAAGCACAGGGCCTACGTCCAATCAATGTAGTTTAATGTTCCACTTCACTATCTCTAAGCACAGGGCCTACGTCCAGTCAACGTAGCTTAATGTTCCACTTCACTATCTCTAAGCACAAGGCCTACGTCCAATCAATGTAGTTTAATGTTCCACTTCACTATCTCTAAGCACATGGCCTACGTCCCATCAACGTGGCTTAATATTTGACTTCAGTATCCCTAAGCTGTTGAATACACAGGGCCTACGTCCTGTTAAGGTGGCCTCATGTTTCACTTCAGTCTCTCTCTAAGCTGTTGAATACGTAGGGCCTACGTCCCATCAAGGGCCCCCTGTTCTGCTGAAGACAGGGGTGTTCGCCCTCCACCATTCATGGAGATGGTGGACAGAAGAGCACTCTGTTCTTCGCCAGTACAGACAGACAGTACAGACAGTACAGAACTCTGCTTTCTGTGGGCGTCCCCCACGCTCCATCACCTGCCTCTTCAAACCAAACTTCACGTTCGTCTTTTCACAAGCCTTCGATGTCACGCGTTCTGTTCTATATTTACTCCATCACCTGCCTCTTCAAACCAAACTTCACACTCGTCTTTTCACAAGCCTTCGATGTCACGCGTTCTGTTCTATATTTACTCCATCACCTGCCTCTTCAAACCAAACTTCACACTCGTCTTTTCACAAGCCTTCGATGTCACGCGTTCTGTTCTATATTTACTCTATCACTCGCCCCTTCAAACGACACTTCACACTCGTCTTTTCACAAGCCTTCGATGTCACACGTTCTGTTCTATATTTCTGCTCTTGTGCTTCTTTCAAACCTGCCTTTGTCATTTATGTCAGTACAACAGAGGCACGCAAGCACAAGAGTACGCTCGCGCAAGTGTACGTTTTACATGTACGTGTATGCGCAGGGGGAGGGGAGGGAGAGCGGGTGGATGGGGGACGATGGTGTGCGAGAAAAAGGGCCTGGTGTAGAGGAGAAGGGGTAGGAGGGGAGGAGGAGGAGGGAGCGAGCAGAAGGCGTGAAAGTCAGTTTCTGGGTTATGTGAATGTGTGTGTGTCAGTTATGTGAATGTGTGTGTGTCAGTTATGTGAATGTGTGTGTGTCAGTTATGTGAGTATGTGTGTGTCAGTTATGTGAGTGTGATGTGTCGATCAGTTATGTGAATGTGTGTGTGTGTGTCAGTTATGTGAACGTGTATGTGTCAGTTATGTGAATGTGTGTGTGTCAGTTATGTGAGTGTGTATGTGTCAGGTATGTGAGTGTGTATGTGTCAGTTATGTGAGTGTGTATGTGTTAGTTATGTGAATGTGTATGTGTCAGTTATGTGAGTGTGTATGTGTCAGTTATGTGAGTGTGTATGTGTCAGCGTGCATTCGACTGAACTCAACAAATGAGGTGGTCGAAAACACTATAGAAATGGCCCGTTCCTAGTAACAACAGATGTGCAGTAATACCATTAGACATAGGGTATAAATGTGTAGTACTACCAACAGATATAGAGGTCAGATGCTAACTTTCCTAGCAACACTATAAAGGTAACGTCTTCCGACATTGCTCTATATCACCACAATGACTCGGCAGCAGTGCAGTGCCTCCTCCAGTGAGTTGCTTCACGGCGTATGATACGCATATGTATCTGTGGATTTTTTGAGTTGCCTCACGGCGGTATGATACGCATATGTCTCTGTGGATTTTTTGAGTTGCCTCACGGCGTATGATACGCATATGTCTCTGTGGATTTTTTTAGTTGAGTAACGGCGGTATGATACGTATGGCCTCTGTGGATTTTTTGAGTTGAGTAACGGCGGTATTATACGTATGGGTCTCTGTGGGTTATTTGAGTTGAGTAATATGGCTTTCTGTGGATTTTTTCAATTGCCTCACGGCGGTATGATGCTAAGGCTCTGTGGATTTTTTTTTAGCGGGAATCGGGATAAAGTGATTGCGTTTGATAAAGATCACCGAGAAGACACACAGAAAACAGCATTTACAACAACAAAAAAGCAACTAGAATAAAATAATAATGAATATATAAATTGTACCTCCAGAGCTGAAAACCTGACCTGAAAAAGAGCTACTCGGGCAGTCTTTGCTCCATTCGTGTGCATTGCACAGTCGACTGTGTGAATCACCAGTCGCATTGATTACGTGAGTGTCATTCATTTTGCATTTCAGTTTCACATGGAGTTTCGTGTGAAAACAAACCAACAAACGAACGAACAAACGAACGAATGAACAGTCGAACGATATCACAGAGAGAGAGAGAGAGAGAGAGAGAGAGAGAGAGAGAGAGAGAGAGAGAGAGAGAGAGAGAGAGAGAGAGAGAGAGATTGACTAAATTATTGATAATCTTTATTCCCAAGGGTAACAAATAAGCAAGAAGATGCTTTTCACCATCTGGCTCTTTTCCCTTCAGGGACTAAGATGAGAGAGAGAGAGAGAGAGAGAGAGAGAGAGAGGAGAGAGAGAGAGAGAGAGAGAAGAAGAAACACACACACACACACACACACACACACACACACACACACACACACACACTTTTAAAGCGAAAAAAAAATGGAGAGAGGGGTGAAAAAAAAAAGAGGGGGGGGGGGGGGGGGACTACAGTATTGGCTTCCAAGGCTTTGAACGGAGAACGGGCCGCTCCTGGCATTCTCTTCGCTCGCGCCTCCCGACAATCCAATCAGAGCTTTCGATCTTTCTGCACTCGGTGAACCAGGACAGCGCGGTTTTCAGCCAACCGACAGGAGTCTTTTGACAGGCGTTCGGCGTTCTGTTACCTCGCTTGTAAAGCAGACGACAGATCTGATTATGATTTCGCCGGCAGGAAATTCGGCTCGCGTTCATTATGCAAGTTACGCCAGCGACGGCAGGAGATTAGGTTGTAAGAGAGGGGAGGGATTTGGGTTCATTAGCATAATTTATTGCAAAGCGCAGATTGAAAGGCTTGCTGGTATCTGCCGTTTTGGGGTGGGAGGGGGGGGGGGGCGGGGGGGGGGGAGGGCAAAAGAACCACAGCTGCGTGAGAAATGAATGAATAAATGTATGTGTACAGTATGATAGTTCAATAAAGCTACATATTGCAAATTTGTCGAGGAATAAGAGCAATATCAGTATCAATGATGATAATAACAATATCAAAGGTGGAGATCATTGGAAAGGCGCTCGAAGTCCACCACACCCACCCCAACCCTTCGCCTGTCCCCGTTCCCTCCCCACTCCTTCCGTCCCGACCCGCCAGCTGAAAAAGGTTCAAATTAAAAGTTGACGCGACTGGCGTGTCACGCCAACTTGCAGCAGCGGCTCGCCATTTCCAGCAGCCACTTGGTGACTCCACGAACAATTTAACATCACGCGCTGGCTGCGAGATCAGGAAAGAGACTCAACACCCACTCAACACCCACTCCCGTATCGGTGTGAAATTTGGTAGACCAGTCTAAAGGCATTTAACTGAGCACGGTGTTCGGTGGTGGAGAGGGAGGATGGAGTTGATATAAAAAAAAAAAAAAATGAATAGAAACGCTTTTCTAACCCGTATAGACATTTTGTCTAGCTCATCTATCTCGTTAGCATCGAAGATTCGGCGGATTGGAAACGGTAAGAAGCTGTCAACATCCCCCACCACCACCACCACACCTTCCCTTGCAGCTTCCCCAAGTCCCCCCCCCCCCCCCCCCCCCCCCTCAGTTACCCTCCTGTCCCATCCCTCATTCATTTCTCATCAGTTTGTCGAGCTGTTCAAGTGGTGCTTGCCGAAAGCCAGGGCCTGCCCCAGCCCCTCACTCACACACACACACACACACACACACACACAGTCAGCTCCCCTTCCACGCACGTTCGCCGCTGCTACGGCCAGAATAGAAGATTGAACAAGTGCATTTAGAAATTCTTTCCATCAATGCCAACCTCTCGCATCATCTCGTTCAACGCTCATTCAAAAACAAAACACAAATCGAGGGGGGGGGGGGGGGGGGTCGGGGGGGGGGGTGAGCAGTAAGAGGACAGTAGAGGGGTGTGTGGGGGGAGAAGAAGGAATGTTCGTGGTATGATCAATAACCAAGCACAAGCACACACACCCTCCCCCACTCCTGCACCCATCTCCCGCAACAGACCTGTGCGTACTGATTTTGACACTGGTGACAGCACGGATGACTAAAGAGCTCGCACGCAGTGTGTGTGTGTGTGTGTGTGTGTGTGTGTGTGTGTGTGTGTGTGTGTGTGTGTGTGTGTGAGGTTATGTATGTATGTGTGTGTGCGCGCGCGCGCGGTTATGTATGTATGTGTGTGTTTGTGTGCGTGCATGCGTGTGTGTGTGTGTGTGTGTGTGTGTGTGTGTGGTGTGTGTGTGTGTGTGTGTGTGCGTGCGTGTATGCGTGTGTGTGTGTTTGGTTATGTATGTATCTGTGTGTGTGTACGCGCGAATGGGCACGCGTGTATGGCTGCATGTGTGTGTGTGCGTGTGTGCGCGCGCGCAGCCTCTACTCGTCTGTGTTTGGATAAGGAGGGCGGATGAGTGATACGGGGTAGGGGAGGTAATCCTGCACGAGGGGTGAGCTGGGTGCGTCAGGGAGCAGCCGTGTGCTGCAGCCATCCGTCATGCACAGCCCCCTCGACAGCCACTGACACATTCTCACGACACCGGGGGTCACCGCGGCCACACTGTCTGGCACCACCTCTTGCGTGACAGCCAGCAGCAGGAAAGGAAGGAAGAAAACAAACTAACGAACAAACAAACAAAAAGCAAGTGGGGGAAAAACTGAAAACAAAACAACATGAAAAACAAAAAGGAAAAGGAGAGGGAGGGAGGGAGAGAGAAAGAAGAGACATAGACATTTGACATAGACATTTTATTTCATTCGTGAAGGCCATAGCCCCTTAGAAGGGGGATGTACATGGAAAAGATAATTATAGTCTGAAGAATTATTGCCTAACTATGTTAAATACAGACTTCTTCTCTGGAATGTTTTGTTCAAATATAACATTAGCAGCTTAACAATGTTCTCATTTGTTGACGACATTAACATAACAAGTTTAAACGAGCAAGGTTGCTTGAAATATTTTTGAGGAATAAATTGTTCTCTGAGATCACTAAGTTCTTGGCAAATGAGTACAACAAGAAATTCATCTTCTCTTGACGCGCCACATAATGGACAAAGAAAATAACAATTCCTTGCCTGTAGCGAGAACGATGAACAGAGATGTCAGAAATACCAAAACGAAATTTTACCATCACACGCTTCCATTCTCTGTTAATAACCATTGACATGTAGCTAGGCACACTATGTAAACCATTTATCATTCTATAAAAATAAAACATATAACTATTTTTATGTGAATATCCCCGTCTTGCCATCTACAGTCAATCAGCCTTTCACGAAATACGTATATAAAGGCTTTCACATCTCTGACACCTTGACTAGGCCTAATGACTCCAAATCCATATTCATACGATTTGTTTCGAACGTTTGACACCCAAATTTTCTTATCTCTACAATCCAGTTCTAACAACATTCTGTATGCCCTGTAAGGTAGTCTTTCAGAATCCATTTGAGTTACTTTTAACTAGTATTGGATACATTTGACTACAGACAGTAAAGATATAGGGTATCGGTTTGTTTCGCCATAGACAAAATCATTAGGTGTCGATGGTGAAATTCCGAGAAATTTCTTCAAGGCATATAAATGAAGCTTTTCACAATGGATAGCATCAGCGTCCAGTCCCCACAGTTCAGCTCCATATTTTATCATAGGTTGAATTTGAACATCAAATACCTTTAAGAATAATTTCGGAGAATTTTTTTTAGCAGACATAATTTCTTCATAATACACAATAAGGCACTTTTGGCCCTGCATGCAAGATTTTTACAGGCAAAATTAAAGCTTAAACGAGGAGAAAAGTATAAACCTAGATATTTATAAAGATGTACTACTGGCATCATAATTCCATTAAAGATTCCAGAAAGACAGAGAGAGAGACAGACAAGCAGACAGACAGACAGAGGAATCATAGCAACTCAAATACCATTAATAATGACGTATATGGCATTTCGATGCGCTGCCAAGTCACCCATTCAATGCCTTGCCCAGTCACTCATTCCATGCTCTGCACAGTCACTCATTCCATGCCCTGCCCAATCACTCATTCCATGCCCTGCCCAATCACTCATTACATGCCCTGCACAGTCACTCATTCCATGCCCTGCACAGTCACTCATTCCATGCCATGCCCAATCATTCATTCCATGCCCTGCACAGTCACTCATTCCATGCCCTACACAGTCACTCATTCCATGCCCTGCCCAATCACTCATTCCATGCCCTGCCCAATCATTCGTTCCATGCCATGCCCAATCACTCATTACATGCCCTGCCCAATCACTCATTCCATGCCATGCCCAGTCACTCATTCCATGCCTTGCCCAATCACTCATTCCATGCCCTGCCCAATCACTCATTCCATGCCCTGCCCAATCTCTCATTCTATGTCATGCCAATCACTCATTCCTTGCCCTGCCCAATCACTCATTCCATGCCCTGCTCAGTCACTCATTCCATGCCTTGCCCAATCACTAATCATATACCCTGCCCAGTGACTCATCATATAGCCTGCTCAGTCACTCATTCCATGCCCTGCCCAATGACTCATCATATACCCTGCCAAATCACTTATTACATGCCCTGCCCAATCACTCATTACATGCCCTGCCCAATCACTCATTCCATACCCTGCACAGTCACTCATTCCATGCCCTACCCAATCACTCATTCCATGCCCTGCCCAATCACTCATTCCATGCCCTGCACAGTCACTCATTCCATGCCCTGCCCAATCACTCATTCCATGCCCTGCACAGTCACTCATTCCATGCCCTGCCCAATCACTCATTCCATGCCCTGCCCAATCACTCATTCCATGCCATGCCCAATCACCCATTCCTTGCCCTGCCCAATCACTCATTCCATGCCCTGTCCAATCACTCATTCCATGCTCTGCCCAATCACTCATTCCATGCTCTGCTCAATCACTCATTCCATACCCTGCACAGTCACTCATTCCATGCCCTACCCAATCACTCATTCCATGCCCTGCCCAATCACTCATTCCATGCCCTGCACAGTCACTCATTCCATGCCCTGCCCAATCACTCATTCCATGCCCTGCACAGTCACTCATTCCATGCCCTGCCCAATCACTCATTCCATGCCCTGCCCAATCACTCATTCCATGCCCTACCCAATCACTCATTCCATGCCATGCCCAATCACCCATTCCTTGCCCTGCCCAATCACTCATTCCATGCCCTGTCCAATCACTCATTCCATGCTCTGCCCAATCACTCATTCCATGCCCTGTCCAATCCCTCATTCCATGCCCTGCCCAATCCCTCATTCAATGCCCTGCCCAGTCACTCATTCCATGCCCTGCCCAATCACTCATTCCATGCCCTATCCAATCACTCATTCCATGCCCTGCCCAGTCACTCATTTCATGTCCTACCCAATCACTCATTCCATGCCCTGCCCAGTCACTCATTCTCATCGTGCTTTACGAAGTTACATGACAGTACAGGAGACACGCCTGATGGGAACATTTGGAAAACTCTCCACACTGTCTATGGAAAACTGTCCACACTGTCTATGGAAAACAAACAAACTGTCCACACTGTCTATGGAAAACAAATAAATGAGCTGTCCACACTGTCTATGAAAAACAAATAAACAAACTGTCCACAATGTCTATGGAAAACAAATAAACAAACAAACTGTCCACACTGTCTATGGAAAACAAATAAAGAAACTGTCCACACTGTCTATGGAAAACAAATAAACAAACAAACTGTCCACACTGTCTATGGAACACAAATAAACAAACTGTCCACACTGTCTATGGAAAACAAATAGACAAACTGTCCACACTGTCTATGGAAAACAAATAAGCAAACAAACTGTTCACACTGTCTATGGAAAACAAATAGACAAACTGTCCACACTGTTTGTGGAAAACAAATAAACAAACAAACTGTCCACAATGTCTATAAAAACAAATAAACAAACAACTTGTCCACACTGTCTTTGGAACACAAATAAACAAACTGTCCACACTGTCTATGGAAAACAAATAAACAAACAGTCCACACTGTCTATGGAACATAAATAAACAAACTGTCCACACTGTCTATGGAAAACAAATAAACAAACTGTCCACACTGTCTATGGAAAACAAATAAACAAACTGTCCACACTGTCTATGGAAAACAAATAAAAAACTGTCCACACTGTCTATGGAAAACAAACAAAAAACTGTCCACACTGTCTATGGAAAACAAACCAACAAACATACGTACTCTGGGAAACGACGGCGTGATGTTTGTGTGTGTCTCTGTCGGGGAGGGGCGGGGGATGTTTGTGTGTGTCTCTGTCGGGGAGGGGCGGGGGAATGTTTGTGTGTCTCTGTCGGGGAGGGGCGGGGGGATGTTTGTGTGTGTCTCTGTCGGGGAGGGGTGGGGGGATGTTTGTGTGTGTCTCTGTCGGGGAGGGGTGGGGGGATGTTTTTGTGTGTCTCTGTCGGGGAGGGGCGGGGGGATGTTTGTGTGTGTCTCTTTCGGGGAGGGGGCGGGGGGATGTTTGTGTGTGTCTCTGTCGTGGGGAGGGGTTGGGGGGAGGGATGTTTGTGTGTGTCTCTGTCAGGTGGAGGGGGGTGAGTGGGGAATGTTTTGTGTGTGGTCTCTGTCGGGGAGGGACGGGGCGATGTTTGTGTGTGTCTCTGTCGGGGAGGGGGGGGGATGTTTGTGTGTGTCTCTGTCGAGGGGGGGTGGGGGAATGTTTGTGTGTGTCTCTGTCGGGGAGGGCGGGGGATGTTTGTGTGTGTCTCTGTCAGGGAGGGGCGGGGGATGTTTGTGTGTCTCTGTCGGGGAGGGGCGGGGGGGGGATTGTTTGTGGTGTGTCTCTGTCGGGGAGGGGCGGGGGATGTTTGTGTGTGTCCTGTCGGGGAGGGCGCGGGGATGTTTGTGTGTGTCTCTGTCGGGGAGGGGTGGGGGGATGTTTGTGTGTGTCTCTGTCGGGGAGGGGGGGGATGGTGTTGTGTGTGGTCTCTGTCGGGGAGGGGCGGGGGATGTTTGTGTGTGTCTCTGTCGGGAGGGCGGGGGTGATGTTTTGTGTGTGTGTTGTGTGTCTCTGTCGGGGAGGGGCGAGGGGATGTTTGTGTGTGTCTCTGTCGGGGAGGGGCGGGGGAATGTTTGTGTGTCTCTGTCGGGGAGGGGCGGGGGGGGGGGGGTGTTGTATGTGTCTCTGTCGGGAGGGGCGGGGAGATGTTTGTGTGTGACTCTGTCGGGGAGGGGCGGGGGATGTTTGTGTTTGTCTCTGTCGGGAGGGGCGGGGGATGTTTGTGTGTGTCTCTGTCGGGGAGGGGCGGGGGATGTTTGTGTGTGTCTCTGTCGGGGAGGTGGTGGGGGGATGTTTGTGTGTGTCTCTGTCGGGGAGGGGCGGGGGAATGTTTGTTGTGTGTCTCTGTCGGGGAGGGACGGGGGATGTTTGTGTGTGTCTCTGTCGGGAGGGGTGGGGGAATGTTTGTGTGTGTCTCTGTCAGGGAGGGGTGGGGGGATGTTTGTGTGTGTCTCTGTCGGGGAGGGGCGGGGGATGTTTGTGTGTGTCTCTGTCGGGGAGGGGCGAGGGGATGTTTGTGTGTGTCTCTGTCGGGGAGGGGCGAGGGGATGTTTGTGTGTGTCTCTGTCGGGTTGGGGCGGGGGATGTTGTGTGTGTCTCTGTCGGGGAGGGGCGGGGGGATGTTTGTGTGTGTCTCTGTCGGGGAGGGGCGGGGGGATGTTTGTGTGTGTCTCTGTCGGGGAGGGGCTGGGGGGAATGTTTGTGTGTGTCTCTGTCGGGGAGGGGCGGGGGGGGGGGGGGGGGGCTGGGATGTTTGTGTGTGTCTCTGTGGGGAGGGGCGGGGGGATGTTTGTGTGTGTCTCTGTCGTGGATGGGCTGGGGGGATGTTTGTGTGTGTCTCTGTCGGGGAGGGGCGGGGGGATGTTTGTGTGTGTCTCTGTCGGGGAGGGGCGGGGGGATGTGTGTGTTCTCTGTCGGGGAGGGGCGGGGGGCATGTTTGTGTGTATCTCTGTTGGGGAGGGGCGGGGGGATGTGTGTGTGTCTCTGTCGGGGAGGGGCGGGGGGATATGTGTGTGTCTCTGTCGGGGAGGGGCGGGGGGCATGTTTGTGTGTATCTCTGTTGGGGAGGGGCGGGGTGTGTGTGTGTATCTCTGTTGGGGAGGGGCGGGGTGTGTGTGTGTATCTCTGTTGGGGAGGGGCGGGGTGTGTGTGTGTATCTCTGTTGGGGAGAGGCGGGGGGAGGGGTGGGAGAAGGAGATGAAGTGGAGTGGGAGGGGGAGGGCTAGTTTACCAAAAAAAATTCAAGGCCATACTGAAATCTGAAACGGACGACAATTTTTTTTAATATAGTTCGCTTCTATTCTCGCCCAGTACTAGAAGCTGAATGACATTGACTAAATTTAAAAGGTCAAATCATTCTTAGAATGCGTACGAAAGAAAAGAAAAAAAAAAGAGAGAGACACAACGCTAACTGGCAGAAGAACTGCAAATTTCTAAAAGTCCCCGTTTTTTGTTTTTTTTTTCTTTTTGATTATCAAAGAAGGCATATCCCTAGGTCTAGTTCTTGCTCCCTAACCCACCAAAAACAATGTCCAAGGCACTGTTTTGAAGTCACATGGAAATAGGGGCGGTGGGGGGGGGGGGGGGGGGGGGGGGGGGGGCGATGGCAGATCAAACGGTCACTGCCTCATAGTCGAGTTCTGGTGGTCGGATGTTCGTCGAGCATTATATTTGTGTTTATTTCATATTTAAGAATGGATTGTATTTTTTGTCCGATGCTCGGCCTCCCTTTCCATCCAACATTCTCTTACAGTGAATTGCCGCGTGGCCTTTCGTGGGTTTTTCCCCAGTCAATTAAATCCTAGGATTTGGTTCGAAGTCGATAAAAAGACAGGACATCAAAGGAAACCCATTGCAAAGACTACAAGGAAAGAATGATTAAGAAAACCTCCGCTCAAATAGACTGCATTACCACTTGGGTTTCCTGAATTTGAAGAGAGAGAGAGAGAGAGAGAGAGAGAGAGAGAGAGAGAGAGAGAGAGAGAGAGAGAGAGAGAGAGAGAGAGAGAGAGAGAGAGAGAGAGAAGGGGAAAAAAAGAAAGAAAGAAAAACGACCGTCTTCTCTGTAGCCGTAACTAGGGATGGTAATAGAACACTGAAGTCTTTCTGAAGGAACTGGAGAGACAGGGATGTGTTCTGTCACTGACAACCTGTGACCATTCTTTTTGGAACGGCATATTTCGGACATACGTATTTATTTTTATTTTTCTATTGTCAAAATCAGGCTAAAATACCAATAAACACGTAAAACAGCGTGTAGAGTTATGCAGATTTTATGTCCGCTACAAAACAGACAAGTCCATTATCGACCAGTACGTCTTCACACGTTGCAAATAGTGAAAAAATAAAAAGTGAAACAATGTTCCCCTGATGGCAGTCACCATTATGATGTTCCCCTGATGGCAGTCATCATGATGTTTCCCTGATGGCAGTCACCATGATGTTCCCCTGATGGCAGTCACCATGATGATGTTCCCCTGATGGCAGTCACCATGATGTTCCCCTGATGGCAGTCACCGTGATGTTCCCCTGATGGCAGTCACCATGATGATGTTCCCCTGATGGCAGTCATCATGATGTTTCCCTGATGGCAGTCACCATGATGTTCCCCTGATGGCAGTCACCATGATGATGTTCCCCTGATGGCTGTCACCATGATGATGTTCCCCTGATGGCTGTCACCATGATGATGTTCCCCTGATGGCTGTCACCATGATGATGTTCCCCTGATGGCAGTCACCATGATGATGTTCCCCTGATGGCAGTCACCATGATGTTCCCCTGATGGCTGTCACCATGATGATGTTCCCCTGATGGCAGTCACCATGATGTTTCCCTGATGGCAGTCACCATGATGATGTCCCCTGATGGCAGTCACCATGATGTTTCCCTGATGGCAGTCACCATGATGATGTCCCCTGATGGCTGTCACCATGATGATGTTCCCCTGATGGCAGTCACCATGATGTTCCCCTGATGGCAGTCACCATGATGATGTTCCCCTGATGGCAGTCACCATGATGATGTTCCCCTGATGGCTGTCACCATGATGATGTTCCCCTGATGGCAGTCACCATGATGTTCCCCTGATGGCAGTCACCATGATGTTCCCCTGATGGCAGTAAGTGATGTTCCCCTGATGGCAGTCACCGTGATGTTCCCCTGATGGCAGTCACCATGATGATGTTCCCCTAATGGCTGTCAGTATGATGATGTTCCCCTGATGGCAGTCACCATGATGATGTTCCCTGATGGCAGTCACCATGATGTTCCCCTGATGGCAGACACCATGATGATGTTTCCCCTGATGGCTGTCAGTATGATGATGTTCCCCTGATGGCAGTCACCATGATGATGTTCCCTGATGGCAGTCACCATGATGTTCCCCTGATGGCAGTCACCATGATGATGTTCCCTGATGGGTGTCAGTATGATGATGTTCCCCTGATGGCAGTCACCGTGATGTTCCCTGATGGCAGTCACCATGGTGATGTTCCCCTGATGGCAGTCACCATGATGTTCCCCTGATGGCAGTCACCATGATGATGTTCCCCTGATGGCTGTCAGTATGATGATGTTCCCCTGATGGCTGTCACCGTGATGTTCCCCTGATGGCAGTCACCATGATGATGTTCCCCTGATGGCAGTCACCATGATGTTCCCCTGATGGCAGTCACCATGATGATGTTCCCCTGATGGCAGTTACCATGATGTTCACCTGATGGCAGTCACCATGATGATGTTCCCCTGATGGCTGTCAGTATGATGATGTTCCCCTGATGGCAGTCACCGTGATGTTCCCCTGATGGCAGTCAGTATGAGAACGACAACGTATGAGAAAGGAATGAAAAGTGAGCACCATTCAAAACATAGAGAGCAGGAGGTAGGGGGAAGGGGAGGAGAGGGAAGCGCGGAACAGAGACGGAGGGAATGAGAGGAAAGAATGTGGAAGAGAAAAGCGTAAGAAGTGAGGCGTGTGTGTGTGTGTGTGTGTGTGTGTGTGTGTGTGTGTGTGTGTGTGTGTGTGTGTGTGTGTGTGTGTGTGTGTGTGCGTGCGTGCGTGCGTGAGTGCGTACGTGCAACACATACACACACCGCACCACATCACACAACTTTACTGAACCATTGTGGGTCACTACAGTTCTTATCCAAGATTAACGGTGATATGAACACTGATGTGAGGAATACAGATAACGAATTTCACAAAAACAGGCAATATTCGCTACCAAGACAACACACACACACACACACACACACACACACACACACACACACACACACACACACACACACACACACACACACACACACACACATACACACACACACACACACACACACACACACACACCACACACCACACACCGTTCCAGGTCCTTTCCTCTTATTCTCCCCCCCCCCCCCCCCGCCCCTTTCCCTACCCCCCCCCCCCCCCGCCCCCTCCCATCCTACCCCCTCACCTCCGCTCCCCGTCCATGCTCTCCGTTTCTGAACGTCCTTGCTTCTCCTTCACTTTTCGTACACTGTGATTCTCATGACGACCGCAAACAGGGGGGTGCTGTTTTGTAGAGGATTTTTTTTTTAACAGTTTGTATCATCTGATCGAAAATGTACGTGTCTGTATCATACTGAACATAAAGGCTGCCTCACTTTACACATTGTTTTGTGTGTTTCTTTGTCTTTTAGCCTGCGTTACTTTATACATTGTTTGTGTGTTTCTTTGTGTTTTAGCCTGCGTTACTTCATACATTGTTTTGTGTGTTTCTTTGTGTTTTAGCCTGCGTTTCTTTCCACATTGTTTTGTGTGTTTCATTGTGTTTTAGCCTGTGTTCCAGTGTCCCTGAGTTCTGCTTCGTTTCCTTTGAAGTTAAAATAAGGTTGACTGTAGCCCAGCCGACCGCAGTGAGCCATGCCAGGGCTGCCACTGCGTTGAAGTCAACTCTCAAGTCGCGTGCGCGCGCGCGCACACACACACACACACACACACACACACACACACACACACACACACACACACACACACACACACACACACACACAAACTCATTAAAACACACCTCTTAAAAACATATCGGAAATCTGAAGTCAAATTCAGTTGTCGTCCTGATCTTTTTAACTGAAATATCTTTTATGATAAAAGCACTGAAACTGATATAAAAGAACTGATCCCTTATCACATTGGATAAGCAAACTGGATATCGTGTTGAAGACGTTGGGTGTATATCTCTAAATAGCAAACTGGATATCGTGTTGCAGACCTAGGGTGTATATCTCTAAATAGCAAACTGGATATCGTGTTGACCTTGTGTGTATATCTCTAAATAGCAAACTGGATATCGTGTTGCAGACCTAGGGTGTATATCTCTAAATAGCAAACTGGATATCGTGTTGACCTTGTGTGTATATCTCTAAATAGCAAACTGGATATCGTGTTGCAGACCTTGTGTGTATATCTCTAAATAGCAAACTGGATATCGTGTTGCAGACCTTGTGTGTGTATCTCTAAATAGCAAACTGGATATCGTGTTGCAGACCTTGTGTATATATCTCTAAATAGCAAACTGGATATCGTGTTGCAGACCTTGTGTGTATATCTCTAAATAGCAAACTGGATATCGTGTTGCAGACCTTGTGTGTATATCTCTAAATAGCAAACTGGATATCGTGTTGCAGACCTTGTGTATATATCTCTAAATAACAAACTGGATATCGTGTTGAAGACCTTATGTGTATATCTCTAAATAGCAAACTGGATATCGTGTTGACCTTGTGTGTATATCTCTGAATAGCAAACTGGATATCGTGTTGAAGACTTTGTGTGTATATCTCTGAATAGCAAACTGGATATCGTGTTGAAGACTTTGTGTGCATATCTCTAAGTAAGTATTCATGGGATAAACTCTTCAATCATCGTACCATCAACCAACAAGAACAACAACAACAACAAAATAGGCTACTTCCTTCTATACGCAAAATTTAGCAAACGCATTCCGTTTCCACTTTTCTGAAAAAGTGGTTAAAAACAGTTGAACATACTACTAAAATAAACATACAACACGGTGATATTGAATAAAAAGGGTGGTCTTATGATCTCAAACTGATAACCAGATGTACAAGTTATCTGAATATTTTGAACCAGACATGTCCATCCAAAAAGAAACTTTAATACAGACATCTCCACGTTTTATCGGCTATGCACAGATTGTGCATGCATTTGCCGAAAAATTGTACACTTGCTGGCTGTCGCTTTTTTTTTTTTTTTTTTTTTTAAATTTCCAGTATCTTTTGCTCTTACTTTTGAATTTTTCCCTTCCCTTTTTGTTTGTTTGTAAATCTTCTTCAACTATGATTTACCAAAAATATATCTTTTCGTGTGCATACTCATAATTTTATTCATTCGACATTTTGTGTGTCAGTTTCTTTCTTTTTTCTTTTTTTTCTTTTTTTACTTTTCTTTTTACTTAAGTTTGTGTTTTCTTCAAATTTGATGTTTATGTACGATAAAGAATGATAATTTTAAAAAATCATTACCTCATATTGGTGTTTTGAATTTCGTTCGAACGGCAAACTCAGTGAGCTTTTCTTTTCTTTTTTTTTAAATCGTGCCTTGACTTGGTACGGGGCAGCATTCGTTAACTGTGAAGCTTTTGAGGTGTGTTGATTCTAAAGGTCGTAGAGCGAATAGTGTATCCGTGCACCGTTCAGAATGGCATACAGATGGAGATTTTCATTTTAACACATTTTGAGGTCCATGCACTGTAACGTTGTCTCCACTGAATGGGCTGATCATTCAGTCACACATTTTGAGGTCCATGTACTGTAACGTTGTCTCCACTGAATGGGCTGATCATTCAGTCACACATTTTGAGGTCCATGCACTGTAACGTTGTCTCCACTGAATGGGCTGATCATTCAGTCACACATTTTGAGGTCCATGTACTGTAACGTTGTCTCCACTGAATGAGCTGATCATTTAAACTAATACATGTGTGATCAGTGTGTCTATACTTTTCTCTTCTCTTGTTAACAGATATATCAAGTGAGTTACTCAGTGATGTAAAAGATACACAGTACATTACTACGTCAATACATATGTTATCTGATGCACGTACAAGCGTTTAAATCTTGATTTCATTTGGGGGGAAATGCTGAGATGATTGTAATGTAATGTAATGTAATGTAATGTAATGTAATGTAATGTAAAAGGATATTTATAAAGCGCTTTACCTCGCGAGAGCCCAAAGCGCATATTACAGAAAAACATGATAAAATTATAATTCTAATTCAAAGCGCGCGCGCGCGCGCACACACACACACACACACACACACACACACACACACACACACACACACACACACACACACACACACACACACACACGCGCGCAGACAGACAGACGAGCGCGCTCAACATCAGCAAACACGCGCACAGTGGTAAGTGGATATCATTAATCAGTCCGAGGGACAAGATGTGTCTTTAGGGAGGTTTTAAAAGTCTCTAAAGAGTCCGTGTTACGCAGAGAAGAAGGGAGACTATTCCACAGAGCAGGTGCCTGGTAAGAGAAAGATCGTTGGCCTGAAGTTTTCAGGCGAGCGGAGGGAAGCCGAAGCAGGCGAGAATCGGTGGATGAGCGTAAGCTGCGAGACGGAACATAGAGATGGAGGAGGTCAGAGAGGTAGGAGGGAGCCAGATTATTCAGTGATTTGAAAACCAGGAGGAGAACTTTAAAGTCAATGCGAGACTGAACTGGGAGCCAGTGTAAGGATGACAGAATTGGTGATATGTGATCAGATCTAGAGGAGCGGGAGATCAGGCGGGCGGCATTGTTCTGAACTTTTTGAAGTTTAGAGATGAGTGTTAAGGGACAACCGGCAAGGAGGGAGTTACAATAGTCGAGCCGAGACAGGACAAAAGCACAGATTAGAGTCTTCAGGGCATTTTGAGTGAGGAAGCGGAGAACTGAGCTAATTCTACGAAGTTCAAGGTAGCAGGACTTGCACACATTAGAGATATGTTGTTTGAAAGAGAGAGTTTGGTCGAGTGTAACGCCGAGGTTACGAACAGACACTGATAGCTTTATCTTGTTTCCATCAACGTTTATAGAACTAGGGAGAGAATGAGTTCTAATAGTGTGTTTTGAAGCAATGAGGATTATTTCAGTTTTGTCTGCGTTAAGTTGTAGTTTGTTATTGTGCATCCATGATTTAACATCGGTAATGCATGCTTGAGAAGAGGAGATTATTTCATGAAGCTGACTGAGATGGGCAGAGATATACAGCTGGCTGTCATCTGAAAAGCTATGGTGAAGGAGAGAGTGTTGGCTGATAATGGCCGAGAGAGGCTGGGTGTATAACACAAACAAAACCGGTCCCAGGACAGATCCTTGAGGGACACCAAACTGAAGTGCTCTTGCTGGGGACTTAAAACCTTTCACTGAAACAGTTTGCGTGCGATCAGAGAGATATGAAGAAAACCAGGAAAGGACAGAACCAGAAAGACCAAAAGAAGTGTTGAGTCTTGAGATAAGAATGGAGTGATTTATTGTATCAAAGGCAGCAGACAAATCTAGGAGTGAGAGAAGAGAAACTTTGTTTCCATCAACAGCTGTGAGGATATCGTTTGTTATCTTGAGAAGCGCTGTCTCGGTGCTATGGCCAGCACGGTAGGCTGACTGGTTTGAGTACAAGAGATTGTTTACAGAGAGATGTTCAGACAGTTGGGCGAGAACAACTTTTTCGATCAGTTTGGAAAGAAATGGGAGATTAGAGACAGGTCTGTAGTTCTTGAGGTTTTCAGGATCTAAGTTTTGCTTCTTCAGGAGAGGTCTGACAACTGCAGATTTGAACAGAGTGGGAAAACAACCTGATTGCAAAGAGTCATTGATAATGGATGTAGTAAAGTATGGGAGGAGATCGCCGAGACAGCAGGTAAGAAGGGATGAGGGGAGAGGGTCAAGTTCACATGTTTTGACAGTGACTTGCTTCAAGATTTTGCGGACATCTTCTACCCACACAGAGGAATTCAGACCACTGAATGCCAGAGAAGGAAGGATCAGGAACAGCAGGGGAGGGGCAGCATGAGAGTCCAGATTATGGCGAATAGTGGCTATTTTACTGTAGAAGAAATCAGAGAAACGCTGGGGGAGTTCTGTCGCAGGGATTGAGGAGGGCAGTGGTGTGGACTTGATTTGCCAAGTAGAGTATTGGTTACAGTAAACAGTTGTCGGGATGTACTACAGGCTAGGATTTTGGCACTGTAAAAACAGCATTTGGCACTGTCCAGAATTGGACGTATAAACAAATCATGATTTTCATGTTTGGCAAAACACGTTCCTTTCTAGAAAGAAAAAAAAAAAGGAAAAAGACAGAAAGAAAAACCAACCAACCAACCAACCAACCAAACAAAAAAATCACCTGCGAAATCTTAAGGAACCCTGACCTTCCATGACATGGCTTGGTTTACTATCTAAAATCTCCATTGATAAACTGTGTGTTTGTACCAGTTATTATACAGGCAAGGATTGAAGTTATGTTGCCATTAGTTTCTTTAAAGTGGGTTTCACATTCTGAATGAAAACAAAGAATGAGCGCAGAGAGAGAGAGAGAGAGAGAGAGAGAGAGAGAGAGGAGAGAGAGAGAGAGAGAGAGAGAGAGCAAATGTTCCAAGGGGAACAATTTTGTCTATTTTTGCTTCTTCGCTACTATCTTATTTCCCCTGAAGCGATTCTGAGTGCATCTTGCTGTCAATTACTTCCCCTGAATTACTTTAGGGTGCCTTTGTTGTTATGCGTGTGCCTTTCTTGTCAGTTAACGATAATAATGATGACAATGATGACACTAGTAATCATTATGAAGATGAGGAGGAGGAGGAGGAAGAGGAGGACGGTAATGTTCATTATTTAATTTTTGTTGTTGTTGTTTTATTCCCGACTTCATCCTTAAAAAGCACCTGCTCCGTATGATATCGTTTACGTCATTGAGATTGGCTTGAAGCTACGGTATAGTGAAATCGAGTTTGCAATGCCGAAAAAAAGCAAAAACACGGCTGAAAAGAACACCATGGCCGTTTGCTTGTTGGAAACGGGAACAAATAATCAAAACGTTTAATCAAAATTAATGCTCAAACATTCAAGTATTTAGCATTGTATGATTTCCTAGGCAGCGACTTTTCCCCCCTTTCCTCTCCCAAACATCGCAACATTCTCAGCTTTTGAATGAACCCTTACTGAATGTAGGTTGGCGGGAAGGTAGGTTTGTAGGCAGGTTGATAGGCAGGTACGTACGTGTGAGCATGCAATGCGTCTGTAATCTCGCAGCACTTCTAAAAGCGGCAGCAGCAGCGAAATTGACATTACTTAAAACTTTGCGAGACAATCATTATTACAACAATTTTCTTTGTTTTCATTATTCTTACTGACAGTAGCCTGCTTACAGAGTGCCTGTCCTTGGCTAGAGACCAAGCTCTCAACGCTTTACAATCGACGAGCTGCCTGCTTGGGTAGAGCTGACTTCAAAGCTGCCTGTCGGCGTGTCATTCAATCGTTTCCCATGTCATTCAGTCAATACCATTCACTCGATGTTCTTCCATCATTATTTCGATTTTTCACACAGGGTGCATGCTATATGTGTAACGTGTCATCCACATCAACGGCCAATCTGGCCTTCTCTCCTGAAAGTTGGTGACGGGATTTTACGTGTGTGCAAGATGTTATGCATGCGTCCAAACACAGAACCTCGGTTTGTAGTCTCATTCGAAGGATTTTCTGGGGTTTTTTGGGTTTTTTTGGGAGGGGGGGGGAGGGGGGGGGGGGGGGGGACGGAGTCAGAGCAATGTTAACTCCGAAATAAAAAATCTCACTGTACTAAAACAGCCCGGCAGAGATTCGAACCCGCACAACACCCAGGGATTTAGCAAGATTATCCACGAGTCGGACCCCCACCAACTCCTACCCCCCCCCCCCCCCCCCCCCCCCCAGTCACCTCAGTGTCTGCGCTGGATCGCACACATTTAGAGTTGACGAACATTTGTTTTTCTTTTTTTTTTTTTTAAAAAAAAAAAAGAATTTTGTTAAATCAGTCGTCACGCGGTCTCGATCGGATGTATTACTTGGCAAGAGGCACCTCAGCGAAGCTGATGAACTAATTAAACGTTTGAGGTGATCACCTTTGAGGTGACGTATAAACGAATCATAACTGTTTTGTTTAAAGTGACGCATAAACGAATTATAGCTGTTATGTTTAAGGTGACGTTTAAACGAATCATTACTGTCACGTTTGAGGTGACGTATAAACGAATCATAACTTATGTTTTGAAGTGACGCATAAACGAATTATAACTGTTACGTTTAAGGTGACGTATAAACGAATCACCACTGTCACGTTTGAGGTGACGTATAATGAGTCATAACTGTTAAGTTTAAGGTGATGTATAAACGATTCATAACTGTAATGTTAGAGGTGACATATAAACGGATCATAACTGTCACGTTTGAGGTGACGTACAACCGAATCATAACTGTCACGTTTGAGGTGACGTATAAACGAATCATAACTGTCATGTTTGAGGGCATGTATACACGAATCATAATTGTCATGTTTGAGGTAACCCGGCACCTTCTGACGCACCTTTTCTACCGTATTTATTAATGACACTTGGACCATTTAAAAGAAAACAGAAAAAGATGCTCTCTTTGTCTCAACTGCCCTTGATTTTGGAACGTGTTTTTTTTTTTTTTTACCATTCTGACAGCGATTCCTTCGCGAAACTAAAACATAGCAACATCAACTATATATCATCATTCCAAAAATGGTGACAGAGTCTCTTCTATAGTAGTATGAAAATGTCTGAGAATCGCACGTCCCTTGTACATTTCCAGACAATGAATGAACATTTTGTATTTAAATTAAAAAGAAGTAGGCTAAATATGAAGAGATGAGAAGTGAACGGTGAGAGTGAGAGAGAGAGAGAGAGAGAGAGAGATTATAAGAATGCTTGGGAAGCGGGTCGGGTGGGGATGGACTGGTTCCGAGCATTACGTCAGAAGTAGTTAAATCTACATGTTTTATATCTTACACTTCGGAGAAGGTCGTTGCACATTCCCGCCACCTTATTGGGTCAGTCCAAACACTGGGCTTGGAGGTCTCCGCAGGATTCTTGGCAAGCGCTTTAATGGCACCAAGTACAAAGTTGAGTGTGTTAACTCTATGAATGTTGATATAAGTTCCCAAATCTAGTACCGTCAAAGTCGTGCTTTCCACCGTAACCGTCTTCAGTTTTGACGCGTGCGAAGACGAGTGTCTCCTATGAATTGGCAGTGCCCAAGCTCGGGTCAGTTACAGACATCGTGAATACCACGTATTATCCTGACTTAAAATGCAAATGTTGTATTGTCGGAGTTCGTCTGCCTGGTTACCTGACAGTCCGTGAAACACTTCTCAATCAAGGTGTACTTTCACCGAGCTCGTCTGTATGCACATTAGCCCTGGATCAACTAATGAGCTGTCGACCACTGACTTTCAAATTCAGTCACCTATTATGCAGAATTGACGCACGTTTTTTACACATTTCGTTACTTTCTTGTTATAGCAAAATGTTCAACCCGTGAGATGAAGAAAGATTTCTCTATTCTATCACATCAGGGTTCTGTTTCAGGGTGAGTGTAGTATGTTGATTATGCCCATGTTTCAACAGACAAGTTCTATAGACCTACAGAAAAGAAAAAGATAGAGTACAGCCACACTTCGTTTGTGTACACAGAAGAGTTTGTCTTCTTAATATAAATTTAAGTGAGATGGTTAGTCTCGTTGCATACATCACAGTCCTGTCCTGCCCAAATGAATTGTTTTACTTCAGTGAAAACACGGGTAATCAGGCGCTCAATATGACTATAACGTGACATAATATGAAAAAAAAACGCCAGAAAGATCAAGATGTTGTATATTAGTCTTTACTCATTATCTGCAATATTATTGTAAAAACCATTAGGACTTCTAATCACTTTTTTTTTACTTAACGTGATTGTATCATTCTATTTATTCTTTACATTTGTTTCCCTTTGAAGAAGTGAGGGCAATTTATCTCCCCTGGGAAATTCTCGTCGAATTTGAAATGTGAGAACTCTGTACACGTTATTTTCTAGTGTGAAAATAGATATAAATGTCTGCCTGATCACTGAAAAATTTACACACTTGTCTGTTAAATGCAGTTTACACCTTAACTTCAGGCTGACTCATTTTGTATTGAACATTTGTTTTTACAACAACAACAAAAAATAACTGCCAAGTTCAGATTGCTAACCCTAACCACAACTCCCTCACAAAGCTTTGCACAAAATCCATGCCAGTCCAATCGGCATTCTTCAAAATGTTTCACTGAAAGAGAAAGGAGTCCATCCTGCATTGTGTGTGTGTGTGTGTGTGTGTGTGTGTGTGTGGTGTGTGTGTGTGTGTGTTGTGTGGTAGGGGAGTGGGGGATGGGGGTGTTGTTTTTTTCAATCCTTTCCTTTCTTTTCGTTTTTGTTTTTTTTTGTTTCTGGGTGTGTTTTTTTTGTGTGTTTTTTTTTTTTTTTTTTTTTTTTTGGGGGGGGGGGGGGGGTTCTGCAGTGTTATATAAGGGGATTTTTTAAAAATAAATCAAATGAAACATGTGTCAATTCACATGATCCTATACCAGATCAAGAAACTGTTCTTTTTGGTCACACTTGTAACTGCAGATCAGTTGAGCTATTTGACATTACTATATTACCGTTCAGTTTCACATGTACAGGGGCAAAATGAACCAATCACAACTGTCTTTGAGGTATACTGTATAGTATTTCTGAACGTGGATCAGATTCTTTTCCAAACAGATGATACACACCACTTATTCAAAAAGGAAAATAATTTCCTCTATCCAGTAACACTACACAGGTACATACATGATAACAGCCTGAATTGTACAATATTCAAATATGTCTGAATGGAAAGCTGGATAAGAATTGTGTAAACAATACTGTCGTTATTCACATTTCCTTCTTAGAGTGGATATGAATCGTGTAAACAATACTGTCGTTATTCACATTTCCTTCTTAAATTTGAGTGGATATGAATCGTGTAAACAATGTTGTCGTTATTCACATTTCCTTCTTAAATTTGAGTGGATATGAATCGTGTAAAGAATATTGTTATTCACATTTCCTTCTTAAATTTGAGTGCTACTAAGTCTGGCTGCTTTATTCTACCCCAGAACTGTACATGTGAATATCATACACGAACTCCTCATCCATAGAAAAGTACATTTTGTATGTAGTTGATCTGTACATAGGTTCAACTTTCTGTTTTTTGTGTTTGTATTATTGCTGTTTTTGAAAGCACACACATTATTAGTCCTGCGAATGAGACTATAAACCGAGGTTCCGTGTGTAAACGCACGCACATCATCTTGCACACACGTAAAATCCCATCACCAACTTTCGGAAGAGGAGGCCAGTTTGGCCGTTGGTATGGATGACACGTTACACATAGCATGCACCCTGCGCAAGAATTGGAAAGAATGAAGGAAGTAAAGAAATTGAGTGAACAATATTGAATAATATGGATTGGATGACACAGGAAACGACTGAATGAAGCGCCAGCTGGCAGCTCTTCAATCGGCACTACCCAGGTAGGCAGCCCGTTGTGTAAACGAGTGTGGATTGTAAAGCGCTTAGTCTCTCTAGCCGAGAATAGGCGCTATATAACAAGTATTCATTAAAATATGAGTATGTAATAAAGAAAAAAGCATGTACCTTACGTATGTTTTTCATGTCTTGTGCATGAAAACAAATAATCAAAACAAAAAAGGTTATGAACATTCTTGGATCAAAATCTTGGAAATTAAGACACTCAAAAGAGATATTAATATCAATATGTACAGCAGTACTTACTTCGCAAGCTGCTAGCTAGACCGATGATAATGGATCAGTTATTTGTTATCTGCGTGTTCTACTGGTTTTGTTATTTATGATTACTTTTGTTGCTTTAATGTATAAATAATACGTCAGGCTTTTTCGTTTATAAAAAATACAACATAGATATAATCTGCAACCTTCGTAGTGATATAATAATAATGAGGACAATTTCTATAGCGCCCATCCTAACAACGTAGGCTACAGGGCGCTTTACAAGTTTTAACAACTCAACAACTAAAAAAATATTAGCAGAAACACACACACACACACACACACGCGCGCGCGCGCACATACACACACACGCACACAACACACGCACACACACACACACAATTCTGCTTTCACGAGTCATAAACTCACACACACACACACACACACACACACATGCATGCACGCACACAGCACACTCGCGCGCGCGCGCGCGCACACACACGCACACACACACACACTGGAACATAATGTTGCATACATAAACACACTATATGACCGGTGAACAGCTCATTTGTACACGAGCAAAGTACGCAAGTGACATGTAGTAATTTAGTAATATTTCAGGTGGTATCTTGCAACTGGCGTTTGAACAGATACGTTTTAAGTGCGGACTTGAAAGTCGGGAATTTAAACAGACTTGAAAGTCGGGAATTTAAACGGACTTGCAAGTCGGGAAGGAGGGGGCATGACGTAGATGGAAAGGTAGTGAATTCCAGAGTATTGCCGCAGAAAATGAGAATGCTCTAGAACCGTGCTGCTTTCGGTTATATGATGGAATTCGAAAAATTCGGTCACCAGAAGAACGGAGGGGACGTGTAGGAAAATATATTTCGAAGCGATCAGAGAGATAGGTAGGCGCTTCACCTGTGATAACCTTATAACATAAGACAGGCCGACTTATACTGAATTCTGTGCTCGATTTTGATTGAGCCAGTGTAATTTCTTCGAGAGATCCGAAGTATGGTGCTGTTTTGGCACTTTGAAGATAAGGCGAGCGGCTGAATTTTGAACACGTTTGAGTGGCTGGAGTAAGGCTGCGGGCACACCAAGGAGAAGAGCGTTACAATAATCTAGTCTTGACGGAATGCAGGAAGACACCAATGTCTTCGTGACCTGTTCTGTAAGGAAACGTCTGATAGACCTGATGCAACGGAGTTCGAGAAAGGATGCTTGGCAGATTTTGGCTGTGTGGTGTTTCAGGGTGAGATCAGAGTCGAGATAGAAGCCAGGATCACGAACAATTATTGACGGATGAAGACGGGAGTCTTGAGCTTGTGAGTGTTTTGTAAACCGGATAGCTTCCGTTTTATCATCATTTATTTTCAGCTTATTAGGAGACATCCACTGTTTGATATCAGAGACACAGCCTTGAAGATTTTTGACAAGATCGTCATAGTTGTCTAGCGTGTCAGAACGTTCAAGGTGAGTGTCATCGGCGAATATTTTATGATGAATAGAACGGCTGTTAATGATCTAAGTCAGTCATTTGTATGCGCGTTCACATTTCACGTCTTTTAGGTGATTGGAAGAGCGTGTCAGACCGAGATGGAAACGACTTTCCACGCATTCTCTCTTTTCATGTGGCAGAAGACTTTGTCTTCTTAGTGCAAATTTAAGTGAGACGGATATCTCGTTGTTAACACTGTTTGGCGGAGAAATTCCCGCCACTCTGGATTGTCTTGCTCCAGTGAAAAGATGGGTAACCAGGCATTTAATATGACCATGACATGATATTATGTGAAAAAGAAAGCAAGAAAGATGAATATGGATTTGCACATTTGTCTTTACTCATAGTTTGCAATATTGTTGTAAAAAGCAATCAGACTTCTCAACACTTCTTATTTTACTTCATGTGATACCATCATTCTGTGTATTCTTTACATTTGTTTCCCTTTGATAAAGCAAATGAAATTCATCTCCCCTGGCAAAGTCAATGAAGAGAACTCTAGTATGAAAATATATGTACGCCTGTCTGGTCACTGAAAAATCATACTTTTTCACACTTGTCTGTTAAATACAGTTAATATCTTAACTTCAGGCCGATTCATTTTGCATCAAACATTTTCTTCTTACAAAAAAGTACAAAGTTTAGATTGCATATCAATTACCAGGTAAGATAATGTTGCTTATAGCTCAGATCACAAAGGGCCATATCTGGGCTGACACTGTGTTGAAATCAACCATAAGTCATTAAAAAAATCTTTTTTTAATGAAAAACCTCGTTTACACAACCCTTTACAATACACCTTCTAAAGATACATCGGAAATTTCGTTAAAAATCTTTCTTCCGTAAAATCTTAGATCAGATGAAAAATGTTGATCTCCTGAAATTCAAAGCATCAGGTGGGACATCTCTGAACAAGGTTTTCATGAAGTCTGCTGTAAAGTGTTTATGTCTCACATCATGCAAGTTCCAACACTCTAAAAGAATGTTTTACTGTGAGTGGTACATGACATGGAGGTAAGATAAGGCAATGTTGATTATAGCCCAACCGACAGCAAAGGGCCATGTCAGGGCTGTCACCACGTTAAAATCAACTCACATGTCATCTCAAAAAAAAAAGAAAAACAAAACAAAAAGCAAAAGCACCTTTCACTCATCTCCTTAAAGTACACCTTCTAAAAACGCACCAGAAATTTCGTTAAAAATCTTTCTTCCGTAAAATCTTAGATCAGATGAAAAATGTTAATCTCTTTCAGAAATTCAAAGATCACGTCAGGTGGGACATCTCTGAACAAAGTTTTCATGGAGTCTGCTGTAAAGTGTTTATGTCTCACATGGTGCAAGTCCCAACACTCTAAAAGAATATGTTTCAATGTGAGTGGAACATGACATGGAATGCACCACAGAGCTTATTCATCTTTTAAATGATAAGAATGGGTGTAAAACGAGTGGCCTGTATGCGAATGGCACAAGACTGTTACGTCTTTACGGCCGCCTCTGGAGCATGGTAAAAACTCTTTAAGGTTTGGACAGGTTTTAAATAGTTTGTTATCCGTCTGCCAGTTCCATTCCTCTTGCCAGAGGTCTTTGACATAAGCTTGTGTTTCGGGTTTCAGATCAGTGTGAACATAGACATGGAATGCACCACGGAGCTTCTTCACCTTTTAAAAGATAAGAATGGATGTAAAAGGGGTGGCCTGTGTGCAAACGGCACAAGATTGTTTCTTCTTTACAGCCACCCCTGGAACATGGTAAAACTCTTTCAGATTTGGTCTATGTTTTCACAGATGCTTGTGAAATACAATTCATATCTTAACCTGAGGCTAACTTGTTTTGTATCCAGCGTTTGCAACCAAAATAACAAAAATTGGCATGTGCTGAATTGTGACAGGGAAGAAAAGAAAGGTAGAGTTTCCAGAGTAAAGACAGAAGACAGCAGGAAAACAGTGAACATCACATGCATTTCACGCACAGGCCCACAAGGGTTTTGATTTCTTCTTTTTTAATGGAAATGGGAAAAAAAGAAAGCGAGCATGTTGTACACACTCACACATGTGTACACACTCACACATGCAAATTGTATTGCAGCAGACTGTGTACGCCAGTGCAGCATCCCAAATTAGGATAAAGTGAAAAATACATGTGAATGGCAAAGAAAAAAAAAAGAACTTTATTATACCTGTAATGAAAAACAAGTGTGTGTGTGTATGTGTGTGTGTGTGGTGTGTGTGGTGTGTGTGTGTGGTGTGTGTGTGTGTGTGAGTGTGTGTGTGTGTGTGAGTGTGTGTGTGTTGTGTGGTGTGTGTGTGTGTGTGTGTGTGTGTGTGTGTGTGTGTTGTGTGTGCAAGCATGTCTTACTTTCATTGCATTCCTTTGTGCAAGCATGTCTTACCTTTCATTGCATTTCCTGTGTGAGTGGTGTGTGTGTGGTGTGTGCGTGTTGTGTGTGTGTGTGTGTGTGTGTGTTGTGTGTGTGTGTGCAAGCATGTCTTACCTTTTCATTGCATTTCCTTTGTTTTTTTTCTTTTTTTATTATCATTATTTTCTTGATGTAGCATCACATACTGTGGTGAAAACACATGAACTAAAAGATTCATTCATTCATTCTAATGAAAAAACATTTCAGTGTAAACTTTCAACTGTTCATTTTACTGGAAGTCTTTGTAAACAGTATTTTCATTGAAACAAAAGGTCACTGATCTTGGCACAGCAATTCACTGACAATACACAGTGTAAGCAGGAAAAAGACCTCGGGGGAAGCGGATAGCCAAAGGTCTGTGGAGAAGTCTCCCTCAGACCAGTGTTTAGGAACTCACCCCCTCGCCATGAGAGAAGTCTGGTCTGCATCAAGGTCCAAACTCCTGGACGCCCAGAAAAGGACAAGTGGCAAGGGAAAGGCACCCTGGAGTCTTGGGCTGGGTGTGGTTCTGCCCTCTTCTTGTGTGAAAATCACAGCTCAGGCCCAGACTTGTGTATGAAAGTATGAAAGGGGTTTCTGCCCCCTTCCTGTGTGAAAATCACAGCTTAGGCCCAGACTTGTGTATGAAAGTATGAATGGGGTTTCTGCCCCCTTCCTGTGTGAAAATCACAGCTCAGGCCCAGACTTCTGTATGAAAGTATGAAAGGGGTTTCTGCCCCCTTCCTGTGTGAAAATCACAGCTTAGGCCCAGACTTGTGTATGAAAGTATGAAAGGGGTTTCTGCCCCCTTCCTGTAAGAAAATCACAACTTAGGCCCAGACTTCTGCTTGAAAGTATGAAAGGGATTTCTGCCCTCAAGACTGGCGGTCCAGCTCTCCCTTGAGTTTTTGTTTTTTTGGTTTTTTTTGCATTTTTCTTGTTTAATCCTTGCACTACATTCCCTCAATTACTGTCAATGTTGTTACACTGTCCACTACTGTCACCATGTTCAATGACTGTCAGTGTTGTTA